>JAODAL010000890.1:0-263737 GCA_025379985.1 Phyllomedusa bahiana
AACGAAAGGGGAAACGGGTGCACTTGACAGAGGATTTTTTAAACACCCCTTCCAGGGATATACCGAAACTATAAAAACCTCCCGGGGGGGCGGCTCCCCCATTTGATCTGCAGGCCCGTCCAAAGTTACAGGAATCCCTAAAACGCACAGTCACCCCTTTGACCTCTGAAAAATTTATTACTCCCTGGGATCCTTTCTCTCCGCAAGAGCTCCAGACGGCGATTGCCTCATTCCCAAAAAGGGGAAAAGAGCCCAGGACCGGAGGGTTTTTCGCCAAATTTTAAAAGGTCTTGCGGGGATGAGCCTGCCCCCCCATTCTGCTTAGTTTTAAATTTTGTCCTAAAAAACCTCTCCTTTTCCCCCGGGGAATTCCCAGAGCCCACCCAAAGTTTACCTAAAGAGGAGGGGACCCGGCCCTGTGTCGGCACCGCCCAATTTCCCACTTAATACCATGCAAAAAATCTTCGAAAAGTTGATTGCCCTCGTTTTGGAAATCCCCTGTTTAAAACCACCACATCCACTTAACCAGTAGGTTCATCCCCCGGCGAGAGAAGCGAGAGACAAAATACGCTTAAAACTTTCACTTTAATTAACCACGCCTAGGGTCTGGAAACCCCCTGTAGTGTCTCTCGGATCCAGAAAAACCTTGAGGGGGTTATTGGTCCTTCCCTCTCAGGGGCTCTCATTTTAAAGGGGTAGGCCCCGATCCTTCATGAGAAGATCTTCGCTCATATCACCCCGTCCACAAGCACAAATTCGGGTCACGGATTGTTTCTAGCCCCATTTCCTATACGCAAGGGTTTACCGGCAGGGGGGGTCCTCTTCCCCTTTTCTTTTATAGCCTAGTTAGGGAGAAATTATCCAGATTCCGCTGAAGAGCCGGGGTTTTAGGGGGGATCAATGTGGCAAGTTTGAGGAAAATTTCATTTTTTGCGGGAGGGGACCCTTCCTATATTTTCACTAACCCGCACACATCCCTCCCCCTAAATCCTAGATACTACCTCCTTTTGGCCTGCCACAACAAAAAAGTGAACGGGCCCAAAAAAGGTGGGGCCCTTGGGGAAAATCTCCCCCCCCCAGAGAGGGACTCGGCTTAAAAAAACATTCCTTTTCATGGCCTCTTTTCATATTAAATATTTGGGTGTTAACACCCAGGGGTTTAATAAACGTTTGATCTTAAATTTCCCCCTTTTTTTAATTTAAACGATCCGGGCTTTTCCAAGTGGGTGAAAAGCTTCTCTTGATGGGCCGAATCAACATTGTTAAGATGAACAATCTCCCCCCGTTACTTTACCCGTTTATCAGACAATACCGAACTCCTCCCCAAACCCCTTTTTTTTTTTTCCTTGCAGGTCTTATTATGCAGTTTGTCTGGGCGCAAAAACGCCCTCTGGTTTCCAGAGCTTACCTTCATGAGGCCTAGATCCGAAGGGGGGGACTTCGTCCCGAATTTTCAGGCTTACAAACCTGGCGCGTCAGCGGTTAGAAATTCTCGATAGCTTTCTTAATACCCATATTAAATTTTGGATCCAAATTAGACCGATTTATTTGGATCACCAACAGGGGCGATCCCCTGGTTTCCCCCCTTTGTGGCTCCCCAAAAAGGCCTTGACATCCCTTCCTTTCATCTCTCAAACAGTAGTTTCGAATATTTAGGTCATACCCCTCTTCCACACCTATACTGAAACCGGAGGTCCACTTACCCCTCTACGGGTAACCCTGGTATCCCAGAAACACTTGGCTCGGTGGGACTTGGGATTGGGGGGAGAGAGGGTTTGGGATCATAGGGATTGTATTTTATGAGGGAGGTGAAAACATATTCAACACTTATAACGGATTTTCAATGCCCTAAACTCTCAAGGTACACTTTACCAACTCTGCAGCCTGTGCACGGGCCCACCAAATTTCCCTTTGCATTTAAATAGAACCCTTACTAAACCTTTTAAAGCTGGTGTCCTTTTTGGCTTCCATTCTCTACCCACTTGCTGTCTAGGATCTATGGTCTGCTGACACAGGCTGAGACATTTACCAAGCTTAATTTTCAAATGGCGTGGGAAAGGGAACTCTCGAGAGAATTCTCGGAAGAAGAGTGGACCCAGGTTCTAGCACTGGCACGCAGGACCTCTGTCTCCATCAGAATACAAGAGTTAAATTACAAAATTGTCTCTAGATGGTACAGAGTCCCCTCGCTCCTACATTCTTTCTACCCTGCTGTTTCCAACTTATGCTGGAGATGCCATGGGGAAGAGGGCACGATGTTACACACATGGTGGAAGTGTGCACTTCTCCAGCCCTATTGGACTAAGATCATCCACATAATTGACTTGATCGAAAAGAAGAAGAATGAACCGGTGGTTCTCCTAGTCCTGCTTGTTCAGGATTCGCCTCACTCCCTCACAAACCGGTTAATAATATTCCTGCTGAACGCAGCTCAGGCTGTAATCCCAAGGCTCTGGCGCTCAACAACTCCCCCCCCCCCCTCTATTACAGTTTTGTTTTGAAGAGAAAACACAGAATTTGTCGATGGGAAGAAATTAGAGGCAACTCATTTGGTGACGGTGCAATGTTTTACAAGATATGGGATGACTGGTTCACATTTTGTGAATCGTCTCACTATACCAGTTATCGCTAACTTGCATTAACATTGCCTGGTTTTGACCGGCCCTTCCTCCTGATGGATGGTGGTAGACGCCTAACCCAGGCTTGCTGCTCCCCTCCCCCTCTCTCCTATGTCGCCCCTTGGGTTTCTTGTTCGGGTTTTTCTTTCCCCTTTTGGGTTTGTTTTTTTTTTTCCTTTCTTTTTGTTTCTCAATGCTCTGATGATGGATGGTTTCTACGAATGCAGTTTTCTTTTTTTTTTGTTTAGTCCGGGTCCGCTCCCTTTACCCTGAAGAGTTTAGAGGCTCCTTACATTTACCGACTTTCCCGATCCTGCACTCGGTAATCACTGACTCTTCCCATCTCTGCAATGTTATCCAGGACTGAAACTCTCTGCCCATAGTTGCACTTAGCTTAAAGTCAGAATTATGGGTTGTTCCGTTGTTGCTTAATGTGCACTGATTCATAGAATAATGCCCTCTCTTCTGTCTTGAGTTGAATGTGTTTGGCCTTTTTCTAATTATCTATACTGCATATTGGCTTGTACCATCTACATTTGTCATTCCAATAAAGTTCTTTTGAATTTGAAAAAAAAAGAGCACAATTTGACCACTAATAAATAATACCCTCAACTAAAACTGCTTTTTACTCAGTAGAGCTGTGATGCAGTGGTGCCGTGTAGGGTACTTGATCCCGAGCAAGGAATTTTTATCATAATTAACTAATCAAAGTCTAGTAATTAATAGTCTAAACATATGAATAGTACAAGACTACCATGCAGTATGTCTGATTAGCCCCTTCCACAATTGTAATATCCTTGTTCTAGTATCGTGCTAAAGCAGTATTTTTTGCCCTCCAGCCAGACCTGGATTTGAATTGTTGGCAGCAGGGTTGGTATCAGCATGTAATGAAGATAGAGTTTCGGACTGTTGTGAAACTACAAATCCCAGCATGCCCTGACAGTGTTTAAAGGGGTTATCTCACTCCATTGATTCATCTTACCTCAGTCCTGTTTTCTTGGATTCACTTTGAATTCAGGGGCGTTTACTAGCTTCTACTAGACTGCAGTAGAAGCCAGGTCTGTAGCTATAGCAACCAGTGCTGGCAGCCTATCAGGAGAGATTGAACAGGTCTGTAGCTATAGCAACCTGAAGAGCTGATGCAGCCCATAAAAGAGGGGATATCTAGGAATAGGTAGTACACTGTTAATGGACACATATTGCAAAGTGACTTGTTTTTGCAAGATCTTTAACATAAAAAGCAATCCTGTTAGTGAGACAACCCCTTTAACAGCAGCCATGGGTTTGCAGTCTTTATCTGTATCTGTTTAGTGAGTGCCACAATGAATAAGGGAGGACTGCAGATATTGTAAATTCCTCTGTACACAGCAGGAGGCAGACACCACCTCCTGTCGCTTCGAAAAGGAAAATCCACAGACATCTCTCACTACTGCGTGTGTCACGTTTAATTCCCGTCTGTCTCCACGCTACCATGTTATTGTAATCGTTATGAACATGGAATTATCCAGTGACTATAACATAACAGATGTCATTGAAACAGCGACCATGACACGCGATGCAAGGCTGCTGGGCATGGCTGTGCACGACAATTCACTGGCTAAGTGACTTCAGAAGTGCTCAGAGATAACACAAAATTCGCTGTATATCCCTCTGCATGCCTACACCCTGTTTAGTAACTACAGCAGATAGCGCCGATGACATGCTGCCTATTAAACCAGCATCAATGTCATCGCATTCAGTGTGAGGGGAATGAAGGCTACATAGACCAGCTTGGTTAAAGGGCTGTCTAATGACAATTCCTGTCAATAAGCCCTGTTTGGGCTCCTGGTTTCAAGGCTTCTATATATGAGCTATTATTAATCTGAATAAGCAGGATTCTGTCTTGGAATTAGACTCGGATTCCGCATCCAAATCCGATTGCAATCTGCATTCCTATGTTTTGAGTCATAAAACTGCAGAAAACATGACATTTCCGAAAAATTTGACTTCTTTGATAAGCGATTCATTTGGATTTTGTGTCCTGGATTAGCTCCACTAGAATAGGAATAAACCGTGTTAAAAAAGCAGCGAAATCTGCCGCTTTATTTTACAGTCCGCATCTAAATTCTGCGCAAAAGGTGAGGATTTTAGATGCTGATTTGGTGTTGTGTGCAGAAACCCTAAGGCTGGGTCCGCACGACACATGTCAAAATACTCATTGAATTCCGAATCCTAAAACCACATTGTCCAATGAGTATTTTGACGTGGTTTTCAATGTGGATTTTAGGTCGTTTTTCCCCCGCCGGAATTACATTTATGATATGATCACACGGCGTTCTTTGAAGTGTAAATTTACGCTTCAAAATCAGCTTTAAAAAAAAACGCCTAATTAGAGGCGTTATTCGAAGCGTATTTTGAAGCATATTTTGAAGCGTATTTTGAAAAATCTTATCGCCTCTGTTACCGATGGGGATTTTACAAGCAAAAAACACCTCAAGAATTGACGTCACTTCTTTGTACAGCCGTAATTGCGTCCAAAGAACGGTTCGCATTTACGCTTGTGAAATATGCTTTGTGTAAATAACAAGGCGTATTTTACGTTATAGTCAATGAAGGAAGATTTGAAACTTGGCTCAAGCTGATTTTGGGCCATTTTGCAGCACATAAAACGGCCCAAAATAAAAACATACCCTTAGAAAATGAGTCCCATCTCTACGGGCTTTTGGATTTGAATCCGACATAGAAATGTTTGGGACGTGTTTTTTAACTTAAAATACAGTGGATTGCTGAACATGTTCCAAGTTATTTGCAAAAATCCAGTTTTTGAAATCCGACCTTAAGAATAGCAGAGTTGTGTGGACAAGAACTTGGATTTTCAATTAAGGTCCATCGGGAATGGTTTACAGTCGGATTTTTTCGGTTTTTAAAACCTGAATCAGTGTAAAAATCTGACTGTAAATCACTCAGAACAGAAATGATGGCCAACAATGATGCTGGAGACGTCAAAAAGAGCGCTATGCATCAGCCAGGTCATGCACTGGTCAGATACTCTTGCCGGTCATCTAGCACACAGCGTGGTGCTGATGTAAAAGGTTACATATGGTCTGACCTGACACTTGGTGCCTCTTAGTTCCCTTAAACATGCCTGGAGTTGTGCGGCATTCATCATCCTGTTCTACAAAGCAATGGTTACAATGAAGCGGTCAGCAATGTGTGGAGTAATCAAAGGACGTCCACTTCTTTGCCTTTCTGTGACTCTTCCAGTCGCTCTGTATTTCTGATACAGCCTGCTGATGACACTCTGGAACACTCTAAGCTCAGTGGCCACTTCCGTCTGAGAGCATCCTGCTTGAAGCCTCCCAATGGCGAGGTACTGTTGTTGAATTGTAAGGTGTTCTCTTGGTCTGATGATGTCACAATGTGAACAGTATGATGAGGTGGACTGTTTAAATCCCAATTCAAATTCATCCTCTAAATGTATTGGACGCTTTAGGGATCAAACACTTGTTCGGAATTTTGCCATTAAGCTCCTTGTTAGAGATCAGAAGTTGTGCAAAAAGTACTGAAACATTGAACAGTTGGACATTTGCATCTAAAGTTAAGAGATGGGCTCATTTAGTTAATTTTAAAAAAAAAGTTCTAGAAATGTTATGTTCATCCTCAAATTCAACCAAAAGCCAAATGTCCCGAACTTTTTGTGAGTAGTGTATGGACATCCATGACTGAAAAGTGACAGAATTACAAAACTTATTTTAGAACCACTTTCGCTGTTAAAAATAAAGCAATAAAAAATGTGAAAAACAACATTTTTTTTCTCAATTATCCCTCATACTAAAAAAAAAAAAGTCATTTTTATCATGTAGTTTTATACATTTAAGTCATTTTTTATTTAAATTTAGTACAAAATTGTCCAAGTACAGGCAGTCCCCAACTTACACCATTCCGACTTACATCTGTCCCTTAGTTACAAACGGAGACTTATGGGGCATGCTGGCACTTGTAGTTCCATGTTCTACAGCAGATAGTAGCTGTGGAACGACAAGTTCCAGCATGCCACAGCAGCACATGAGGTGAAAATGAGTTGAAATCTTCTTAACAGGGGCACAGACACCAAAACAAATGTAAAAACCCTTTCCTGCACTATCCGTAACTAAAAAAAAACAACTTTTGTGCTGTTGTTACATTTAATAAATCTACCTGTTTCAACTTACATACAAATTCAACTTAAGAACAAACCTACAGTCCCTATCTCGTTCGTAACAAGGGAACTGCCTGTATAGATTTTTATATGGTCCAAACTGCAACACATTATTTAATAACCTATAAATGGTAGCTCAATGTGCACTAAGGAATCAGAAAGATGTTTTTTTGCGACAATATAATAAGTTTACTGATGAAAGTCAAAAGGTGAGACATTTAGGGTGAAAAGAGGGACAGGGGGACTTGGTTAAAAAATATGGACTGTCCCTCCAAAAGTGAGAGACTTGAGAGATATGCTGGCATGTAGTATGAAAAAGGAAAATGTGTCCAGTCAGGAACTAGTTAATCCCTTAACGCCGAGGCATATTTTGTTTTTTCATGTTCATTTTTCCCTACTCACTTTCCCAAAGCCCTAACTTTTTTATTTTTTCATCTACAGTACATAGACACATATATGAGGGTTTCATTTTGTAGGATAAGATGTACCTTCTAATGGTGTTATTCATATTACCATAGAATATACTAGGAAACCACAAAAAAAATTCTAAGTGGGGCAAAATGTGAAAAAAAACGTACTTGCATCATGTTTGCGGGAGTATTGCTTTTACGGCGTTCAATCTTTAATAAAAATTATGTTATCTGTATTCTACAGGTTGTTACGCATCTGCTAATACCAAACATGTAGGGTTTCTGTAATATTTTGGTACCGAAAAAAAATTCTAAACATTTTCTATTTTTGAAATTTGCGGCACCATTTTCTGCGACCAATAACCTTTTTGTACTAACTCCTACGGACTAGAGTATGGCGGCAGTTTTTGCGGGCTGAAGGGTACTTTCTATTGGTACCACTTTGGAATACATGCGACTTTTTTGTTAAAATGTATTCCAATTTTTATGGTACGTGAAATGACCCAAAAACTGCAATTTTGGCGTTTGGAATTTTTTTATCTTCTACAGTGTTCAGCGTACGGGATAAATGATGTTATATTTTAATAGATCAGACTTTTTTGGATGTAGCGATACCAAATGTGTAACTTTATTTTATTTTTTGTAAAACGGCAAAAGGGGGGGTGACTTGAACTTTTTAATTTTTTTACTTTTTTTTTTTTTTTTTACTTTAAAGGGAACCAGTCATATAGATCGTGCCCCCCCCTTGCTGAGGACAGCACACGCTAGTGACAGACCTGCTGTTTCCAGTGCTGTGTCCCTTAGGCCATGTTCACACGGCTTTTACGCCCCGCAATTACGCCGTGTGGACGGGGCGGGGTGGGAGCGGGAGCGGGGGCCGGCACCTCGCCGGCCCATAGACTATCATTACTAGCGGCGCGTATACGCCGCTAGTAAATGACATGTCACTTATCTCCCCCCGCGGCGGATTCGCCGAGCGGAGAGAGGAGACTTAATCCATAGTTCTCAATGAGAACTGTGGTTTACCGTAATGACTGGTCTGTATTTCAGCCCGTAATTCGCACAGTACGCCGTGAATTACGGGCTAAAATACGTGCCCAAATAAGCCGTGTGAACATGGCCTTAGGCTTTGTTCACACGGCTTAAATTGGGGCGTATTTCGTCCCATGTTTCGTGTCGTACTGCGCTCAATACGGGGAGAGATACGTCCCAGTCATTACGGTAATCCACAGTTCTCATAGAGAACTATGGATTACGTCTCCTCTCTCCGCTTGGACAATACGGCAAGTGGGGAGATAAGTGACATCTCATTTACTAGCAGCGAATACGTGCCGCTAGTAATGAATGTCCATGGGGCCGGCGGGCTGCCAGCCCCGCAAGAGTACGCGCGAGCTCCCGAACACACAGCGTAATTGCGGCGGCTCCATCCCGCAATTATGCCGTGTGAACATAGCCTAATTCTGTAAGATGCTGGAGTTTTAGAGCATTTAATGCTCAAATCTTGTTCATGAGGTGTTAGCCCCACCCACCAAAGACTAGCCCCGCCCACCTGACAGTTATTCACATGTTTCTACCTATTCAAAGTAATTGGTTTATCAGTTGAGGTGGGCGGGGCTAGCCTCAGGTGGGCGGAGTATGAAAAAGCGGACTCTTTAAATGAATCTTTTCTGTCTGAAAACTGCAGATTTGAACACTAAATACTCTAAAACTCCAGCATCTTACAGAATAAGGGACACAGCGCTGGAAACAGCAGGTCTGATACTAGCTTGTGCTGCCCTCAGCAAGGGGGTATAACCTATGTGACAGGTTCTCTTTAACTTTGAGTGATAATTTTTCAGTCTAATGCATTGCAATACAGTGCAAAGATGTAGAAAGATGTTTTTTTACTACTTTCTGCCTGGGGACAGAGAAATCGAAAACATAGTGGTGATGGAAGCCTTCACAAGCCTTCCAGCTGCCATGTTCACCGATCTGGGCCCCACGATTTTGCCACAGGGGCGCCAGTCGCAGTGAGCAAAAGTGCACGGCACCGTTTCCCATTGGTTTTTTGCTGCGGTGTCTAAGGGGTTAAACAGCGTGGGATGGCGGCGGCTCCATCCTGCACTGTAACTGCCAAGTGTTAGCTGCAATTAGCAGCGCCGCAATTACACTGTGTGAACATACCCTTATGCGCCAAACTTTAGCACATTTGTACGTTTCACGTCAAAGTTTGGCGCAATCGTCCAATCTGCTGCAAACTTGCTGCATTCAGAAGTATCATGTCTGGCACAGGTTGTGCCAAGTTTGGGCATGTGACTATTCATGTATCTATAGAACAGGGCTATGGCAGGTTTGTGGCCGCAAAGCACGTCAGAGAACTGCCGCAGCCCCGTTCATACATATTGCCCTATGTGTTACATGAAACGGGCTGCGCCATTTCTATGTCGTGCTTTGAGCCCTGTTCTACAGATGTATAAACCGTTATGCACCAGAACTTGACGCATCCTGCACCAGACACGACGTTTTTAAATGCGCCAAAAAGGCGTTGGCGAGTCGCGCCACAATCATACGATGCATCAGAAATATGGCAAAGTTTTTTGCAAACCAGTTTCAAAGTGACACGGCTGAGACAAATTTTGGTATAAACTCTATAGATGGCGAGTATATAGTATATAGGATCGTATACTATTAAAAACTGATATAGATATGATGAGTCGGCGCCAGAGTGAAACGTGTCGCCCCAACGGTCTACGGGACACCTCTCACTGTTGTTTCTGATTACTTCACAATACATTATGTAATATATTCACAAGCAGCAATTTTTGGGGGCTCATTTTGGTTGTAAAAAAATGATAATAATATAATGTTTTTTCCTGTCACACACCACGGCGCGTGAATACAAAGCTGCGCCACAGCTTTCAGCCCTCCCCAGCTGTGCAGCTCAGTAGCTGGGATCTGATTGGTTGTTGTGTATCATGTGAGCCTCGCGCAAAGCATTCTGGGAGTGGTAGTTTTTAGCCTGTGAGAGGTTTCCCGCCTTTTTTCTAATGCTGTGACAGGCGGCGTCGCGGCAAACAGTGTCTGGCCAACGGGGTGAAACATGAAGGAATATAAGACAAAGTGAGAGCTGCGGAGAGATAACCATAGAGTGTGAACTGTGTGGACAACCTTCCCAAGTATATTTAGTATATGACGTCCTCTGGGGGATTTCTGTGAGGTGAATATTGCTGCTCCCTATGTAGGACGTATCATACAGTGCTGTAATTACACCCATATCATATGGTAAGAGTGGTAGGAAGCAATTCTGTAATACATTATCCAAGATAGTTGATCAAAAGTGTAACATTAATTGAAAAATTTAGCTTAAAAAAAATAAAAAAAACTGCATTTTTTTTTGGCTTCGTTACTTGTAGCATCCTTCTTTAAGTGTGTATTGGTACATTAATTTTTTTTTTTAACTGGTGTTTTTTTTTCTTCATAACAAATCATGTCATCCGTCTCATGATTTGCAATGTGGAGAAAAGCTACAGAAACACATAAAAATGGAAAATTCATGCACATGTGTGTTTTTGTTTTTTGTGCTGCAAAAAAAAAAAAAATTTGAGGTCTGTGGGGAAAAAAAATCCACAAACTGCCACAAAAGAAGCACAATGCCATTACATCACGTTGTTTTTTGAGAAAAAAAAAAAAACTTCAAGTGACCAAAAGAATTTAAGAGTAAAGCTCTGGATTTTGGGGCTAATAAAGTTATCTCGCTTTTGTCGCTTAAAATAGGAGGGGATTTTTACGGATTTTTTCGCTAAAAATCCATATTTTTTATTTAGGCGCTAAGATATCTTGCTTTTGCTGCTAAATTTGCGGATAAATCTTTAAGGATTTTGGCGCTAAAATCATAAATGAAAAAGGAATTTTAGCACCTAAATCCATAAAATGACTAGAAGATTACATATAAATGCAATAATGTGCTTTACATTCACTTTTGTAGGGTGGAGTTACATCCAATGGCTTGATTTGTGCATACATTAAGAAACAGACTTGAAGACAAGCAAAAAAGGCACCAAAAAACAGTAGTTTTTTCGCCAGCTTTTGACAGGCAGTGGACAAAAAACATTTTTAGGATTTGGTTTTCAGGTTGTTTTTTGTCCACTGCAGTGTAGGCATAGCTTAAAGGGGTTGTCTCACTACAAGGATTGCTTTTTATGTTAAAGATCTTACAAAAACAAATCACTTTACAATATATGTCCATTAACAGTGTCCTACATATTCCTAGATATCCCCTCTTGTATGGGCTGCATGAGCTCCTCAGGTCGCTATAGCTACGGACTAGTTTGATGTCTCCTGATAGGCTGCCAGTACTGGTTGCTATAGCTACAGACCTGGCTTCTTCTGCAGCCTAGCATACAGCAGCGTTGTGGTTCACACACATTTTTCCACGCGTTTTTTCAGCGCTTTTTTGGGCGCTGAAAAAGAAGCGTCAAGTCAATTCTTGAAGCATTTTCAACACTGAAAATCCCCGATGGAATCAATGCAGAGCTTCAAAACCTCGGTTTTAGGCGCATTATTGACGTGTTTTTCCAGAGCGGTTCTTGTCCTGGCTAGTAATTTGTATGGGTCTTGGAAAACCTGAAAAGGCGATTTTTTTAGACGAGGTTTTGACACTGATTTGGATGGGGGCAGGGCCGGGACGATGGGCAGGCAGAGGTAGGCGATCGCCTAGGGCGCCTACCTCTGCCTGTCTCTAAGGGGCGCAGGCAAGAGCCCCGAACCTCGCCGGGCTCCAGGCCGCTGCCATGGGCCTGGAGCTCCGGCGGTCTCTTTAGCAAAATTCTACAAAGTAAAAGCAATCTCTGTAGTGCATTTTATGTTTCCCTATTTCCAGCTAATATTTGGTTTCTGTCTGAATTCTATAACTGGGAATGGAGAAATTCACCCCATATTTTCAACTACAGCTCAGATTCACATTAAAGGGGTACTCCCACCTTGGTGCAAATAAGGATGCAACTACTATTAAGATGGGTGGGGAGAGTTCCAAGTATATCAGCGTACACTTACTTCACTGTACTCACAACCTTTAAGAGGAAAACAGAGAGAGACGGTTATATGTTTCCACTTCTCTTTATGGAGAAGACTAGCTAGATGGTCATACATGGCCACCTCTCTTTGAAGAGAATAGAGATGGTTATACGTGGTCATCTCTCTTTATAGAGAAGGGAGAGAGACCATTATACGTCTCAACCTCTCTTTATAGAGGAGAATGGAGAGAGACGTTCATATGTGGCCACCTCTCTTTATAGAGGAGAATGGAGAGAGCCGGTCATATGTGGCCACCTCTCTTTATAGAGAAGAATGGAGAGAGCTGGTCATATGTGGCCACCTCCCTTTATAGAGGAGAATGGAGAGAGACGGTCGTATGTGGCCACCTCTCTTTATAGAGGAGAATGGAGAGAGACGGATATACGTGGCCACCTCTCTTTATAGAGGAGAATGGAGAGAGACGGTTATACGTGGCCACCTCCCTTTATAGAGGAGCATGGAGAGAGATGGTCATATGTGGCCACCTCTCTTTATAGAGGAGAATGGAGAGAGACGGTTATACATGGCCACCTCTCTTTATAGAGGAGAATGGAGAGAGACGGTTATACGTGGCCACCTCTCTTTATAGAGGAGAATGGAGAGAGACGGTTATACTTGGCCACCTCTCTTTATAGAGGAGAATTGAGAGAGATGGTCATATGTGGCCACCTCTCTTTATAGAGGAGAATGGAGAGAGCCGGTCATATGTGGCCACCTCTCTTTATAGAGGAGAATGGAGAGATACGGTTATACGTGGCCACCTCCCTTTATAGAGGAGAATGGAGAGAGACAGATATACGTGGCCACCTCTCTTTATAGAGGAGAATGGAGAGAGACGGTTATACGTGGCCACCTCTCTTTATAGAGGAGAATGGAGAGAGACGGTTATACGTGGCCACCTCTCTTTATAGAGAATTTAGAGATATGGTCATATGTGGCCACCTCTCTTTATAGAGGAGAATGGAGAGAGACGGTCATATGGGGCCACCTCCCTTTATAGAGGAGAATGGAGAGAGCCGGTCATATGTGGCCACCTCTCTTTATAGAGGAGAAGGGAGAGAAATGGTTATACGTGGCCACCTCTCTTTATAGAGAATGGAGAGAGACGGTTATACGTGGCCACCTCTCTTTATAGAGAATGGAGAGAGACGGTTATATGTGGCCACCTCTCTTTATAGAGGAGAATGGAGAGAGATGGTCATATGTGGCCACCTCTCTTTATAGAGGAGAAGGGAGAGAAATGGTTATACGTGGCCACCTCTCTTTATAGAGAATGAGAGAGAACGGTTATACGTGGCCACCTCTCTTTATAGAGAAATGGAGAGAGACGGTATATGTGGCCACCTCTCTTTATAGAGGAGAATGGAGAGAGATGGTCATATGTGGCCATCTCTCTTTATAGAGGAGAATGGAGAGAGACGGTTATACGTGGCCACCTCTCTTTATAGAGGAGAATGGAGAGAGACGGTCGTATGTGGCCACCTCTCTTTATAGAGAATGGAGAGAGACGGTTATATGTGGCCACCTCTCTTTATAGAGGAGAATGGAGAGAGACGGTTATACGTGGCCACCTCTCTTTGTAGAGGAGAACAGAGAGAGACTTATGTGTGGCCACCTCCATTCTGTAGATAGATGCAGTTCCTGAGGTTGGGACCCACATCTAATGGACATTTATAATATATCCTGTTGATATATAAAAAAGAAAATGTCCAGAGCCTCCAAAATAAATAGAATCCAAGATTTTTTTGAAGCAAAGTCAAAGCCACATTCCAGGAGACAAAAATGACGTGTTTCAGGCCATGTTGACAGACCCTTAGACCAAGTACAAATTAAAACAGCATACACATGTGTATAAATAAATACCAGGCTTAATTTCAATCAACTAAAACACATGTATCCTGTTGATATTGCCATGTCTGCAATAGGAATAATAATAATCCTCCTTTAGGGCCTTATGGAACAAGGATTTCTAGCGGGGTGCACATGGGTTCGCCTCAATCCATGTAAAATTTCAATATGTGAACAAGACCTTAGGCTTATAAAAGAAGAAAAAAAATGCTATATCATAGAAATATGGGAAAAATATATATAACTGGTATCACTGTATCCATAACACCCTAAAATACAAAAATATCACATTATGTATCCTATAATATTACTGTAAATACAATAAAGATCCCATCTTCCAAAATTGTGCTTTAAAAAAGCAAGTACCTAGAGATACAGAAAAATATTTGACAACAAATTTAGAAGACATTTATCAAACTGGTGCAATGGAAAATGTAAGGGGTTGCCAATAGCAACCAATTAACATTAACATTACAGAGGCCTATTAAAGCATGAATACAGTGACCTGCTAAGTTGCCATGGACTACCTACCTACCTACAAAGTCTGTTGGTACTTGCCATGATTTTTTTTTTCTGTGGAGTTCGTAAAAAATTAAAGTCATACGGAAGACCAGTAGAGGCCCCACTTATGTTGTACTGATGGTCTATAAATATTGCGATCCTAGCAAACCATGTTTATTAGGCAGGAGCATAACTAGAGAAGCCTAAGCCCCATAGCAAGCTTTTGGGTGCCCCCTCCCCTCCCCACCTTCCCGGCCACGAACATTTACCAGGACCTCTTAGGTCATGCAATTACTAGATAATACAAGGAGTGAACACCTCACCATAAATTTCACCATCAGACAAATCCCACTATGCCCAGATTAACATTACCAATAGCACTACTGCATAGGAACCTGATTATACTGCAAGAACACGACCACAAATTACCACCAAACAGTGACTGAATAATATCCCTATACTATTACTGAATAAAGATCTGTATACAAAGACCTATATTACTACCAAACAGTGACCATATAGTGGTTGACACCAGTGTACACAGGCTCAGCAGACTGTATATTACACACATACAGTGACCATATAGTGGTTAACACCAGTGTACACAGGTGCCCTACAGACTGTATATTACCTGCATACAGTGACCATATAGTGGTAGACACCAGTGTCCACAGGCTCTGCAGACTGTATATTACCACCAGACAGTGTCCATATAGTGGTAGACACCAGTGTCCACAGGCTCTGCAGACTGTATATTACCTCCATACAGTGTCCATATAGTGGTAGACACCAGTGTCCACAGGCTCTGCAGACTGTATATTACCACCATACAGTGTCCATATAGTGGTAGA
Organism: Phyllomedusa bahiana; assembly: GCA_025379985.1. Classification (NCBI taxonomy): domain Eukaryota; kingdom Metazoa; phylum Chordata; class Amphibia; order Anura; family Hylidae; genus Phyllomedusa; species Phyllomedusa bahiana. The sequence continues at coordinate 15,458 of JAODAL010000890.1, forward strand.
CACCAGTGTCCACAGGCTCTGCAGACTGTATATTACCTCCATACAGTGACCATATAGTGGTAGACACCAGTGTCCACAGGCTCTGCAGACTGTATACTATCTCAATGCAGTGACCATATAGTGGTAGACACCAGTGTCCACAGGTGCCCTACAGACTACCACTATATGGACACTGTATGGTGGTAATATACAGACACCAGTGTCCACAGGCTCTGCAGACTGTATATTACCTCCATACAGTTACCATATAGTGGTAGACACCAGTGTACCATATAGTGGTAGACACCAGTGTCCACAGGCTCTGCAGACATATACGTGATTACAGTGCAGTTACATCTTGTGACTCACAGGTTATGTTTCTCTGACAAGTCATTGACTTTCCCTTTTGTTCTGCATTCAGTCCAGACCACCATGAGGACGTCTCCCGGCCACTTCTCCCTGGAGATTTAGACACAAATATCTTAGAATCCTGACTTTTCCAGCACCTCCCTCACTGCCCCCCACCTCTGTACAAACTTCCCATGGGTGGCAGAGCGGGTACAGGCCATAGCTTAGAGGCCCAGTCTCCTGAAGGGGAGGGGAAGCACAGAGGATTCACCCCCTGGAGATTGTATTACAGCTATGGCCTGTACCCTTCAGAAACATGTTACCGGGTAAACCCCCCATTAGATAGGTTGGTAGGCCCTTAAGGTCTCAATTAGGCAGGTAGGCTACAGGTAGGTAGTTAGATTGGCCCTTGTTAGGCAGTAGTTAGGCCCCAGTTAGGTAGGTAGGCTGTAAGTAGGCCCCTGGTAGCTAAGTATGCAGGCCACAGGTAGGTTGTAGGTGGGCCTCAAGTAGGTAGGCTATAGGTAGGTAGGTAGATTGGCCCTAGGCAGGCAGCCCTCAGGTAGCTAGGTAGGCTTTTGCTAGGCCCCTGGTAGCAAAGTAGACAGTAGGTGGACCACAGGTAACTAAGTAAAAAAGCTATAGGTGGGGCCCACATAGGTAGGTAAATAGGCTATAGGGGTCTCCAAATAGGCAGGCAGGCTTTAGACAGGCTATAAGGGCCATATAGGTAAGGCAGGCAGGCTTTAGGTAGCTATAGGGGCCATATAGGTAGGCAGAGTATAGGGACCATATAGGTAGGCAGGCAAGAGTTAGGTAGCTAAAAGGGGCCATATAGGTAGGCAGTGGTTAGGTAGGCTCTAGGGGGTCATATAGGCAGGCAGGGGTCAGGCAGGCTATCGGGGGGTTAGGTAGGCTAAAGGAGGTCTGGCTGGCTATAGGCGGGTTAGGTAGGCTAAAGGGGGTCTAGCAGGCTATAGAGGGGGTCAGGTAGGCTATAGGGGGGTCAGGCAGGCTGTAGGCGGGTCATATAGGCTATAGCGGAGTCAGGCAGGCTATGGGGGGGTCAGGCAGCTAGGCAACTTTAATGTAAAAAAAAAAAAGAAATACCTTACTCCCCTGCCCCATGCTCCTTTGCAGCTCAGCTCCCAGTCAGTCTCAGTGCTTGGCGCAGGCGGTGCGATGATATGATGACATCGCATCACCCACGTCAGGACTGTGGGCCGGCTCCTGGCAGCAGGTTAGCAGAGCGGAGCGCAAGCGGTGCTTTGCTCTGCTAGCACCGGGCAGTCCAGAGGTCCCGGGCACTCAGAGGCAGGATGCGCCGGGCCCCGCATCTCCGCGTCCGCTGGCAGTGAACTGTTATGTTCACTGCCGGCGTGCGCAGGAGCAGAACTACCGGGGTAGCGGACGTGTCAGCAGCTGCATCGGGGTCCGGACCCCCTAAGAGCCCGGGCCCTGTGGCGGCTGCTACGGCGATATTGGGTAGCGTATTTCGGCATATAATTGTGCTGCAATACACCCCGCAATTACGGCAATTCATAGCTCTCATTGAGCGCTATGAACACCCAATTTTTTACCCGGCAGATAATATGCGTCGGGGAAAACAAATGACTTGTCACTTCTTAGGGGTATGTTCACACAGCGTTTTTGGATCCAATTTTGTATCCGTGTTGGATCCGAAAGTCGCATCCAAAAACGTAGCGTTGATCACAGTTTCATGTTTGGATGCAGCAGGATCGCACCCTATAGTTTATTATAGGGCTCCTGCTGCGTCTTTCGCTCAAGAATTGATATGTCGATTTTTGGAACGGATCCGAAAGACGTGTGAATGCCGATGCGCGTTTTAAGTTTAAAACAACGTAAAACCACATTGCTCATTATTAGATGCGTGTTTGGGTCCGTTTAGGGTCCGACAGACGGATCCAAACACGTATCTAAAAACGTATATTTACACGGACCCAACACGCTGTGTGAACACACCCTTACAGGCGTTCACAACACGTGCAGCAATACGCCGTGAGAACATAATCTAAGGTTATATTTACACAACGTATTTGTAGGGTGCACTTTGGTGCGTAATAGTGCAAAGTATGCCCCGCAAATATGGTTAAATGTATTAACAAGTACAGCTCTCATCGACTGCTGTGTAAAATCACCGTCGTCGTTTAGATATCTGATTTTACGATCGTATTTCTCGCCACATAATGTACACCTTGGCTTACATGCCGAGAAATAGAAGACTGTACAAGGCAGAGAGCTGCCTCGTATTGAAAGTATGTGTCTGCAAGCGTGTAGTTTTAACCGCTACTGAAGGTGTATTGTGGCGCGTACCTATCCGTGCCGCAAAACACCGTCTGAATATACCGTAAGCCTGCAATATAGCTTGAATATGGTCGTGTGCACAGTCTTCTCAGTGACAGTCCAAAAACTTGCAAGACTGGAAAACTTGCGAGTGACACAGCGCCGTAGAAAAGAAAGGGGATGCAAATAGCCCTAGTGGGAGAAAAAAGATGTGCAGGCAGCAATAGGGGAGGGAAAAAGGTGTTTATAGTCATAATAGCAATAGACTTGTGATAAAGTATTCATGTACAGGAGACCAGGAGTCAGGCTATAGCTTTCCACGGGTTGACTGGCTTGAGAATGGATTCTGGAGCCCCTAAACCAGGCATCCTCAAACTACGGACCTCCAGCTGTTGGGAAGCTACAACTCCCATCATGCCCACTGTTATAGATTATATAAATGCATGATGGGAGTTGTAGTTTCCCAACAGCTGGAGGGCCGCAGTTTAAAGGGCCCTTCACACGGCTTACTTCAGGGACGGATTGCAGCCGTATTGCGCGCCGTACTGCGCTGCAATACGGCTGGAAACTGTGCCAGCCATTACGGTAATCCACAGCTCTCATAGAGAACTATGGATTCCGTCTCTTCTCTCCACTCGGCGAATCCTCCGCGGGGGGAGAAAGTGACATGCACATTATCCGCGGTAGCGCCGTAGATTATCGTCTATGGCCGGGACTGACGCCCGCCACCGCCCCTTATTCAAGCCGTAATTGCGGGCGAAATCCATCCCGCAATTACGGCTTGAATAAGCCGTGTGAACCGGCCCTAAGGGTGACTGCCATAAACCCTCTCCAGTTGTGTCCTTGTTTCTTTAAGTGACCTGCATTTCTGACGTTGTGTCCAGTCTTTTTCTTCTAGTGATAAATAACTGTCTGCTCTACTTATTCTCTCCACATCATCCTCTTCCTCTGCTCATTTTTTCAGTGAACCCCCCCAGTTTGGTCACATATTCCTCGCCTATGATGGTACAGCTTCTGACTGCTGCATCTGCAGTTTCCTCTATTGTAATTAACTATCTGTCAGAATACCTTTCTGTCAGTGTCTTGCTGACATAACACTCGCCAACATCCACTATTTCATCCCTCAGTCTTAACCATCACATGGGAATTATGATGACGGTTTTACATATACTGATGCCAGTGGCACGGTCTTTGTTGGCAGCTGTTGGGGAGAAATATGATCATTCACCTGCTACTAATTTCACATTGTTCGTATTTACACCAGAGTCACATTATTATGACCCCCAGCTAATACCCAGAGTCATGGGTGTTTGCAGCATGGACAGCAGCTAGATGGGCTGGGAGTGACTCAATAAGGTCCTGGTAGGTTGTCACAGGCATCTGGAGCTGACTGCATCCCACAGCTGCTAGAGCAGTGATTTTCAACCTTTTTTGAGCCGCGGCACACTTTTTACACTTAAAAAATCCAGGAGCACACCACCAACCAAAATGGCACAAAATGACACTAAAACAGTACTTATTATATACATATAGTTAAATATAGATTCTAGCCAGAGATGCCCACCCTGTAGCCAATGTCCCCCATGTAGCCAATGATGCTCCCCCTGTAGCCAGTGATTCCCCCCTTGTAGCCAGTGATGCCCCCCTTGTAGCCAGTGGATGCCCCCCTTGTAGCCAGTGTGCCCCCCTTGTAGCCAGTGATGCCCCCCTTGTAGCCAGTGATGCCCCCATTGTAGCCAGTGTGCCCCCATTGAAGCCAGTGTGCCCCCTTGTAGCCAGTGTGCCCCCATTGTAGCCAGGATGCCCCTTTGTAACCAGTGTGCCCCCCTTGTAGCCAGTGTGCCCCTTGTAGCCAGTGTGTCCCCATTGTAGCCAGTGTGCCCCCCTTGTAGCCAGGATGCCCCTCTTGTAGCCAGTGTGCCCCCATTGTAGCCAGGATGCCCCCTCTTGTAGCCAGTGTGCCCCCCTTGTAGCCAGTGTGCCCCCCCTTGTAGCCAGGATGCCCCCATTGTAGCCAGTGTGCCCCTCTTGTAGCCAGTTGATGCCCCCTGTAAGTAATTATAAAATAACACAAGTTTACTCACCTGGGTCCACGCGTCCCGGTCCGGAGCTGCTCAGCAGTGGGAGCTGCAGCGCGGTGTAAGCTGCGTGTACGTCATCACGCTGCTTACGCTGCACGGGCTCCCAGGGGTCTCATCGGCGGCAGACTGCCAGCCGAGGAGACCCAGCGTCACAGGGGCGCGGTGAGAGCTGTGCGCCCCCTGTGACGCTGATACAGGGGAAGAGTCAGGACAGGAACGATCCGTCCCGCCTCCTCCCTGCAGCTGCTGGCTTGCGCGCGCTGTTATAAAACAGTCGCGCAGAGTCAGGGGCGCTCCTCCGGGCGGGCAGGGCGGCCGCGGCGCCCCCCGCGGGTGAGCGGAGCCCCGGCGCCCCGGGCGAGCGCACGCCCTGCCCGCCCCTAGGAACGGCCCTGAACAAAACACAGGGCGCACCATAGTTTGGGGAACTTTCCCCGCGGCACACCGACCATGTGTCGCGGCACACTAGTGTGTCGCGGCACACTGGTTAAAAATCACTGTGCTAGAGGATCCATAGAGCCAACACCACCATCCAGGGGCCCCACAGCTGCTGGAGCGTCCATAGAGCCAATACCACCATCCAGGGGCTCCCACAGCTGCTGGAGGGTCCATAGAGCCAACACAACCCTCCAGGGACTCCCACCGCTGCTGGAGGGTCCATAGAGCCAACACCACCATCCAGGGACTCCCACAGCTGCTGGAGTGTCCATAGAGCCAACACCACCATCCAGGGGCTCCCACAGCTGCTGGAGGGTCCATAGAGCCAACACTACCATCCAGGGGCTCCCAAAGCTGCTGCAGGGGGTCCATAGAGCCAAAACCACCATCCAGGGGCCGCACAGCTGCTGGAGGGTCCACAGAGCAAACACCACCATCCAGCGGCCCCACAGCTGCTGGAGGGTCCATAGAGCCAACACCACCATCCAGGGGCCCCACAGCTGCTGGAGGAGCCATAGAGCCAACACCACCATCCAGGGGCCCCACAGCTGCTGGAGGGTCCATAGAGCCAAAACCACCATCCAGGGGCCCCACAGCTGCTGGAGGGTCCATAGAGCCAACACCACCATCCAGGGGCTGCACAGCTGCTGGAGGGTCCATAGAGCCAACACCACCATCCAGGGGCTCCCACAGCTGCTGGAGGGTCCATAGAGCCAACACCACCATCCAGGGGCTCCCACAGATGCTGGAGGAGCCATAGAGCCAACACCACCATCCAGGGGCTCCCACAGCTGCTGGAGGGTCCATAGAGCCAACACCACCAGCCCGGGGCTGCACAGCTGCTGGAGGGGCCATAGAGCCAACACCACAATCCAGGGGCTCCCACAGCTGCTGGAGGGTCCATACCCAACACCACCATCCAGGGGGCTCCACAGCTGCTGGAGGGTCCATAGAGCCAACACCACCATCCAGGGGCTGCACAGCCGCTGGAGGGTCCTTAGAGCCAACACCACCATCCAGGGGCCCCACCACTGCTGGAGTGTCCATAGAGCCAACATCACCATCCAGGGGCCCCACAGCTGCTTGATGAGCCATAGAGCCAACACCACCATCCAGGGGCCGAACAGCTGCTGGAGGGTCCATAGAGCCAACACCACCATCCAGGGGCTCCCACAGCTGCTGGAGGGGCCATAGAGCCAACACCACCATCCAGGGCCGCACAGCAGCTGGAGGGTCCATAGAGCCAACACCACTATCCCACATATGCTCAATTGGGTTCAAGTCTGGGGAATTAGGGGGCAGGGTAGTGCTTGAAAGTCTTGGTCATCCTTCTTCGACTAATGTCAGATATTTCTAGCTGTGTGATCTGTCGCATTGTCTTGCTGATTAATCCCATCTGCCTCATGAAAGACAATCTGCATGTATGGGTGTATGTGCTCTTCAAGGTTGGTCTAGCCCAGGGTTCCCCAACTCCAGTCCTCAAGACCCACCAACAGGTCGTGTTTTCTGGCTTTCCTTAGCATTGCACAAGTGATTCAATTATTGTCAGTGCATTCTGTGGGAGATCCTGAGGCTAAGTTCACACGGTATAATTGCGGGGCGTAATTACGCCCTGCAATTACATCGGGTGTCCGGGAGCTCGCGCGGGGCAGGGGGACCGGCAGCCAGCCAGCCCCATAGACATGCATTACTCACGGCGCGTAAACGCAGTGAATAATTGACATGTAACTTATCTCCCCCGGCGGTGTATTGTCCGAGCGGGGAGAGGAGGCGTAATCCATAGTTCTCTATGATAACTGTGGATTACCGTAATTATTGGGACGTATTTCGTCCCGTATTGAGCGCAGTACCCCGCGAAATACGTCCCAATTTAAGCCGTGTGAACATAGCCTAAAAACATGACCTGTTGGTGGGCCTTGAGGACTGGAGTTGGGGAACCCTGGGCTACCTTTGCTCACCTTCATAGCCAACGTTCACCTCTCACATCAATGGCACATGGTGTTCTGCAGTTCGCAAATCACTTATTCACAATGGTGTCATTTGTCCACTCACAATACTTTCACCACAGCAGCATGGGAAAAGTTCACAAACTGCGCAGTTTCAGGAATATTGCCACCCCTGCCCCAAAAGACAATAATCATCCCTTTTTGCAACTAAGTCACCCATTTTATCCATGACAACAGCGAGTGCAAGTGTACAGACAGCCTATCTACACCTTACAAACCCACCAAGCCAGCTCACCACACCTACCTTCCTTCATGAGCTTCACGTTAATATGAACACTTCCTAGTTTTGACATCAATAATGTGACTCCGCTCTGTATGTGCTTCATATCTGCTTTTGGAACTTAAAGGAGTTGTCTCATTACAAGCTTTCAGCCTAAGTCAGTGAGCCTGGCAGTTGAACTGAGGGGCGTGCTTCTTGTCTGCCTCCTCTCCTCCCTCTTACCCCCTCCCCTCAGCACACAGAAAGCTCTCCTCCATAACTTCTATACAGCAGGAGGGAGGGGGGGGGTGCGAGGGGGTTTGCTGCCAGAGTTAACCCTGTGTGTGCCTGCCTAGGTCTGCTGCAGCTCTTGCTGCTCGTCTCCACAGTCAGGAGACAGGAGAGAGCTGATCTATGAGTGTGGAGCCAGAGCAGGGGGGATGCAAGTGTTCCTATACCCCCTGCTTAGCATACAAATCAGCACATCTCCAGCAACAAACAGACCCTTTCAGAACAGACACAGGGCAGCTGTGAAGTGTTACTATACTCAGGATGTGTCACTAGTACACCAGAGCATGAAGCATTCACATGCCCCCTGATCTGTATAGTATTTAGTATAGTTACAGCTCCACAGACACATCATGATTATAGTAACACACAGGTCACTGCTGTCACATCTATCTGTGTAGAGAGCAGGAGGAAGCAGGCACACACAAGGTTAATCCAGGCAGCACAGCCACAGAAGCCAGAGCCTTCCCCCTCCCTCCACTACAGAAGCATTCTGTGTGGGAGGGGCTCTCTGCTCTGACCTGTATTCTGAAGGTGATGAGTCATACAGACCTGACAGCCAGTGAGATAAGGATCAACAGGTCGGCTGCTATAGAGATTTGAGAAGCTGATGTAGTACTACTAACAGGGCTTACTCAAAATCAGTAGGACATTTGTAATGAACATATATTGCAAAGCTGCTTGTTTTTTTAAAGATCTTTTAATTAAAACCCAATCATTGTAGCGAGACAACCCCTTTAAGGAAATAGATCAGGGCACCCTCTATAGTCATAGTATTAAAGCAAAAAAAAAAATCCTTATGTCATACGCCTTCTACTAATGCTCATGCAGTGACAGTGTGGCAGGCACATTATTTCAACAGCAGGGCATACCTATAGGGGGTGCAGAGGTAGCAGTCGCTACCGGGCCCTGCAGCCTAAGGGGGCCCAATAGCCCTCCTGCCACATAAGGAGATACCAGCATTATAAGTGGCACATGGTAGCTGGGGGGTCCAATTTGACTTTCTGCATTGGGGCCCAGGTACTTCAGTTACGCCTCTTCAATAGATCATATTACATAAACTAATCTAACATCCATAAAATGCAATGTAAGACAAAATTACAGACAATGTAGTCCCATATAGCAAATCCCAGCACGTTCTGCTATTGTAGGTATTACATTTTCCTTTCCATTTTTTTGGTAAGTACTAGTATATGTGGAATTTATTTTCTATTGCTGATATAGCACCTACTGTATATATCTACAGATTGTCACTGTTCACATTACTCCCTGTCCTCTTAATTTCCTTCGGACAGAGACTATTGAAAATTTCACTGGAATCCTCATCCAGATATTGGGAGAACATATAAATTTAACCCCTTAAGCCGAACGCCTGAAAAGTACTTAAAGGAGTTGTCTCCCTTCAGAGTTTCAGAGAATGCATGAATGAAATACTCTGTCACTTCCTGGTTCAGACTGACTCATTTGCATACAGCTCCTGCTTGTACAGCTCCATGCTCTGCTGTGCTTTCAGATGCTAATTAGATCAGATTAGCTTCTCAAACTACTAACAGGACTTCTTATCTGATCCCCAAAACAAAAGCAGTAATTTATTTTACATAAATCAAGCTTTTTACTGCTGAGCAGCACAGGACACTGCTGTGACCTGTGTGATGACATCACTCACTGTTATCTCACTGAACAAACAGTAGGGGGAGAATTGTTTACAGGTCTGTTACTGAGGGAACTGAAATAGCCAGGGAGGTCATAAATTCACTTGTATCTCCTTAGGGAAAACAGAGGAACAAAGCAATATATTTGGAAAATGTCTTTATTTTGTGTTCCCTAAAATTTGAAAGCTATTCTTTGTAGCGAGACAACCCCTTTAATGACCAGAACATTCTTTTAGTTTTTGCCTCTTTGCGTTTCAACAGTCGTAACTTTTTTATTTTTTCAATGACGCAGTTGTACGAGGCCTCGTTTTATTTGGGACAAGCTGTACTTTTGGAGGGAATAGTTTAAGTTCAACTTATAAATGATTGCGGAATTTTTCTTGATTTTTTTTTTTCAAATATTTTAGTTTTTTTTAAAGTCTTCATACTTAATAGCTTGTTAGATTATTTCTACAGGTTATTACAGTCCTGCTCAATTATTTTTTATTAAATATTTATTTTATTTTTATTATTTATTTTATTTGTTTTTTTATACACTTTTTTTTTTTTTACTTTTTTTTTTTTTTTTTTTTTTTAAATCCCATAAGGGGATAACGGTTTTAGATACAGAAAAATGACCCAAATAGAGGGTCACACTGCTCCCTAATTTCACATCTGCACTGAAGGTCACATTTGGAGCCTCTGTCACAGAGGCGGCACCAGATTTATTTCATGATGGACACCAATGGTGTCTGAAGGAACCTATTGACTGTACTAGAGTCCATCTGTTTTCTGTCATGGTATTCATCATTTTAATTGGAAACATAGCACTGCACGCAGCGCAAAATTTTCTGTGATTTTTAATAGAACCTGTGTCAGACACTCCAGTTGTAACCTCCAATGCTTTCACCAGTGTTTAGGCCCCTAGGCACCATAGACACCACAGTAGGTTTGTTGGTTAATGTTGCTAGGAATATCTAAAGAGCTAACATAATACAGGCAGTGCCTGGGTTACGAATGGGATAGGGACTGTAGGTTTGTCCTTAAGTTGAATTTGCATGTAAGTCGGAACAGGATTTTTTATAGTAACAACAGACAAAGTTTTTTTTTCATTTTTGGATATTTGAGGGAAGGGTTCTTAATTTGTTTTGCTGTCTGTTCCCCCTGTTTTGCTGTGGCTGCTGGCATTGTCTTCCACAGTAACAGCGGGGGGGGATAAAGGCGCAGCCCCCGGGGGTCTCGGTAATAGGGACGAGAAATGGGGGGTGAGGGGCCGTTTTTGACGGGGGAAATGGACGTGAGTTTGGGATAAAAAAAACCGGGTTTCAAAGTTATTATCCACATTTACTTGTGAAATTCTTATTCATGAAGGATTCTCCTCTTCCTACATTCCTGTTCCTGTAGATCAGCGGCCTCATTAGATGTAGAGAACAAAGCACATCCTGCTGTTGAATCAATTAAAAGTAAGCTGAGGCTGAAATCATTTTACATATAATGAGGCTTTCACTTAATCATCTCACTGTATATGGAAGGGATTTTTTTTCCAGGTGTTCCCCACTATGGTATGAACTTGCCCTGTCACAACGTAATAGATGACAATGATTACGAGATGCTGCTAGTGAGAATTAACTGGCACACGTTTATACGCCCAATCCTCTCATTAAAGTACATAGCAGACCGGTTGATATGTAATCGATCTTCACCTTTTTAGACCTTGTTTGGATAAGGGCAAATATGGATTTTAATGGCATGAACGTGAATTACATTAAATACATACAAAAACATAAAGCTCTTAGAGGACTTTAAACATACAATCGAAACCAGAAGTTTCCATACACTATATAACAAGACACCCCTGCATGTTTTTCTCACTATCTGACATGAAATCAGAATAAACCTTCCCCGTTTTAGGTTAATTAGGAACCAAAATATTTCTATTTGGCAAATGCAGAATAATGAGAGAGAGAAAAAAATTTAAGGCATTTTTATTTCTGCAAATTCAAAGGTTTACATGCACTAGCATTACTCTGCCTTTAAACAATTTGGGGCAGCCCATTTGATGATGTCATGTCTTTGGAAGCTTCTGATATTTTTTTTTTTGCAACATCTGAGTTAATTAGAGACACAGCTGTGGATGTATTTTATGACACACCAGAAACACACTGCTTCTGTGTGTAACATCATGGGAAAGTCTAAAGAAATCAGCCAATATATCAGGAAGAGAATTGTGGACTTGCACAAGTCTGGTTCATTCTTGGGGGAAATTTCCACATACCTGAAGGTGCCTCGTTCATCTGTACAAACAATTATACACATGCCCAGCCATAATAGTGCTCAGGAAGGAGACAGGTTCTTTGTCTCAGAGATGAACGTGCTTTGGTCCGACATGTGCATATCAACCCAAGAATAAAAGCAAAAGACCTTGTGAAGATGCTGGCGGGAAAAAAAGGGCTGGTAAGATTGGGTTTTCATTATCCACAGTGAAACGAGTACTGTATCAACATGGGCTGAAAGGGCCACTCTGCCAGGAAGAAGCCATTACTCCAAAAGAAACATATACAAGCCAGATTAATGTTTGCAAATGCAAACAGGAACAAAGACCTACATTTTTGGAGACAAGTCCTGTGGTCTGAAGAAACTAAAATTCAACTGTTTGGCCATAATGACCATTTTTTACGTTTGGGGGAAAAAAAGGGAAAGCTTGGAAGCCTAAGAACACCTCCCAACTGTAAAAACACGGGGTGGCAAGCATCATGTTGTGGGGTTTGTTTTGTTTGCAGGAGGTACTGCTACACTTCTAAAAATAGATGGCATCAGAAGGAAAGAAGATTATGTGGCAATACTGAAGCAAAATCTCAAGACATCAGCTATGTAATGGGTATTCCAAATGGACAATGACCTGAAGCTACTGACAAACTGGTTACAAAGTTTCTTAAGAATAACCAAGTCAATGTTTTGGAGAGGCTATCAAAAAGCCCTGATCTCGATCCTATTGAAAATTTTATAGGCAAAGCTAAAAAAGGCAGGTCCCGAGCAAGGCGCCCTCAAAACATGGCCCCGTTACACCAGTTCTGTCAGGAGGAAGGGGCCCAAAATTCCTACCAACTATTGTGAGAAGCTGTGGAAGGATCCAAAACGTTTGCCCCAAGTCCTACAGTTTAAGGGCAAAGCTCCAAATACTATGAAATGTATGGAAACTTTTGACTTTGCAGAAAGTAATAAAAATCCCTTAAAAAATTCTCTCTCTTTTATTTTGGCATTTGGCAAATATAAATAATTTTGGTTCCTAATTGACCTAAAACGGGTAAAGTTTATTTTGATTTCATGTCAGATAGTGAGAAAAACCTGCAGATGGGGCTTTTTATATAGCGTAGGTAAACTTCTGGTTTCAACTGTATGTTTCTAGAAAATCTTCATAAAACTGTGTTATATAATTATATACACACACACATAAACATACACAGTGGTACCTTGAGATACAAGTTTAATTCATTCTATGAAATGAATTGAAACGTCATTAATCTGTTCCACGCTCCCCAAAAGCACCACAAATTTGTTTACTTTTATTAACAAACATGTACACTGTATAAATATACTATAACTGGTTTAAGTATATTCACATTGAAAGTCAGATGAAGATGCTGATGGAGGTGGAGGAGATTGCAAAAATAAAATTTTCACTTAGGGTGGGTTCACACAATGTTGCTGTAATGGCAGATGGTTGGCAGAGCAGATTACTTGTTTAAGGTTAATGGATGGCTATAGACTAGGAGCTTTTGAGCAGGATCTGCTGCAGTGCATGGCTGCTCTCCTTCACTCTAAACTCAAATATTCGCTTTTACCTCAAAGCAAAAAAAGGGACTAAGCGCCTGCTCTCATCTCAAAAAAGCTCATAAGTCAAGGTACCAGTGTGTGTGTGTGTGTGTGTGTGTGTATATACATACCCTGTTTCCCCAAAAATAAGACAGCGTCTTATATAAATTTTTGCTCCCAAAGATGTGCTAGCTTATTTTCAGGGATGTCTTATTTTTCCAAATAAAATTATAGCCGTGTATATATGTGTGTGTGTGTGTATATATACATATATATCTTAAAGTTTAGAGTCACAAACCCTAGGATAGATGTATGTAAAGGACATTTTATGGCAGCTGCAGTTACTTATCTCAATGGATGGAAAGTGTGACAGGCTGGGACTTGTAGAACTAGAAGTTCCTGCATGCCCATCAGCCATCCCGTGAGATGTGTGTTGTGTTAGTATCAAATTATCTGTTCTCCCCCTCTTCCCTCTATTACTTACATGTACCTTCTGTCTCCTGTCCTGGGATGTTCTGGACCTGTGATGACATCACAGTCACATGACCTCCCTGCACAGGTCCTTCAACACTCAGGTGCTACAACAATATGTCCCAAGGCCATTTTTCTGGGTGAGCGGGGCTTGGGAACAACCACCCCCCCCCCCCTCCTTACATAACACACTATACAACAGAGATTATATTACACCATACCCAAGAGATTATTACATTACACACTGTACCCCAGATATTACTACATTATTCACCGTACCCCAGAGATTACATTACACACTATACAACAGAGATTATATTACACCTTACCCCAGAGATTATTACATTTCACACTGTACCCCAGACTACATTAGACAAGGTACCCATCAGAAATTGTGTGTGTGTATATATATATATACATATATATTTTGAACACAGACACACTACACACTTAGGGTGAGCTCACATGATGGTTTTCCGGCACTGACTGTGTCGTTTGCTTGTTGGAAACTTGGCACAATTTGGCAGAATTCCGACGAGCAAATGACCCAGGCTGCCCGGGGCAGATTTCTGCCTCCTCTCCTTTAGTGCTGCTAGTGCGTAAAACACCTCGAAGAATTCTGTGTAGGCACTAACAGAATGCGACGAAAACACTCGAGTAAAATCAGTGTCATCTAAACAACAACACTGATTTTACATAGGGTATAATGTAAGCCAGTTTCCTGTTGGATTGGACGCCAGTTGTGAGGCAGATCCAGCACTGAATCTGCCCCAGAATCAGCATTCATATCTTCCACATGAATGTACCCTTAAAGGGAACCTGTCACATAGTTTTTGCCCCCCTTGCTGAGGACAGCACAATCTAGTGTCAGACCTGCTGTTTCCAGCGCTGTGTCCCTTATTCTGTAAGATGCTGTAGTTTTCGTGTATTTAATGCTCAAATCTGCAGTTTTCAGCCAGAAGAGTCATTCAAAGAGTCATGAAGAGAGTCAGTTTTTTTTCAAGCCCTGCCCACTCGAGGTTAGCCACGCCCACCTCAACTGACAAACCTATTACTTTGAATAGGCAGAAACATGAGAATAACTGTCAGTGGGCGGGGCTAGCATTTGGTGGGCGGGGCTAACACCTGCTCATTAATAAGATTTGAGGGGTAAATGCTCTAAAACTGCTGCATCTTACAGAATAAGGGGCACAGTGCTGGGAACAGCAGGTCTGACACTAGCTTGTGCTGCCCTCAGCAAGAGGGGCATAACCTATGTGACAGGTTCCCTTTAAGGTATGTTCACATGGTGAATAGCGGGGCATACTGTGCACTATGCTATATGCCGGGTGTTTTAGAAGTACGCTCTGGCCAGTCTGTACTTTCAAAATGCGGTGGGGCCGGCCCCATTCACTTTCATTTTCCCGACGCGTAAGTGCAAGGAAGAAGTGACATGGCTAGACACATGGCTGTACAGTATATACACATCTCACATCTACAGTACATACCCTACTCATATGCACACCCAAGGCCTGGCCCCCCTGGTCCCTCCTTTGCGGTCTCCTGTAGTCTGGTTCCGTTGGCATTCGGCAAGAGCTTTCCGTCTACTCTGATGAGGGCTGAGCATAGAGGAAGTGGTATACAATGGGAGGGAAGGATACAGCCCCAAATACAGACTGTGCTGGACTGTGAGCAGCATTTTGATTGGTGAAGCAGCCCCTGCTGACTCCTGCTCTACCAGTCAGCGCTGCTCTCACTCTGCACTGACACTTCAGGCTTTTACTTACTCTGTCCCTCCACAATACACAGAAACATAGAAGGCAAAGGGTTAACTTCTTCCTCCTCTGTGCTCTGCTCTCCTCACTTACCATATTCTCATGCTTTCATGTGGATTATTTTTTTATGAAGTGGCTAAAAAGTGGGGGGACCATCCCCCACCCAGAAAAAAGTGGAGGGACCAGTCCCCTCTGTACCCTCCTACAAATATGGTTAAGATGATATATTTTAGTGAGATATTCCAATGGTCTGACGTTTTGGCCTATCCGGCATTTGTCATTAAAGGGGTTGTCTCACTACAAGGATTGCTTTTTATATTAAAGATCTTGCAAAAACAAGTCACTTTGCAATATATGTCCATTAAAAGTGTCCTACCTATTCCTAGCTATCCCCTCTTGTATGGGCTGCATCAGTTCCCAGGTTGCTATAGCTACAGACGTGTTTGATCTCTCCTGATTGGCTGCCAGCACTGGTCGCTAGAGCTACAGACCTGTCCAATCTCTGCTTATAGGCTGCCAGCACTGGTTGCTATAGCTACAGACCTGTTTGATCTATCCTGATAGGCTGCCAGTGCTGGTCGCTATAGCTAGAGACCTGGCTTCTGCTGCAGCCTAGTGGAAGCCAGTAAACACGCCCCTGAATTCAAAGTGAAACCAAGAAAACAGGACTGAAGTAAGATGAATCCATGTAGTGAGAGAACCCCTTTAAGGACCAAGATACAGGAGATGGTGTATGTGAACCTCAAAAATACAACCTACTTAATAGTTGTGCACACAGTGTAAATAAGACTGTGCAAAAGTTTATGTTGGTTTGGAAAAAATTCAGCAGTGAGAATGTTTTAAAAAATAGAAGTGTTAAATTTAATAAAATGCAAAGTGAGTGAACAAATCAGATTCAAATCAATATATGGTGTAACTAACATTTGCTTTGAAAACAGTTATAATTTCTTATAGGTACAGGGAGGTTGCTCCAAACATCTTGGAGAACCAAGCACAGATCTTCTATGGATGAAGCTGCTACGATCATTGGGCGACATGTATGATCGGGAGTTGCGCCTGCGAAAACTGCGACTCACCGATCCGAATCCCCTGTCGGACGCAGGGATGCGATGTTAGGCGCAAGCTTCGCCACTTTCGGCTGCGCCTAACATGAAGGGGCGTGCAATGGGCGTGGTGTGGGCGTTCTGGGGCGGGACGCAGCACTTTCGAATACTCCGAGGCATGCATGATCGCGGGTCGGCAAAGTGCAGCGCTTTGCAGCGCTCGCCAGCTCCGACAGGCAGACCTAGTTGAATGTGGTCTAAATGAGCCGGAGGAGGCGAAGTGAAGCGAGAACGTAATGGAATGGGGCAAAATGTGCTCTAGGTCGACTGTTACAACAGTACACAGCTCTCCGCTCCGTGCGCCATGGAGTATGATTCCAAAACTCGATTTTCTTAAGTGCAAAACATTCTCTGAAAAAAAGCTCAAACCTTCAAAAAACAAATATAAATAAAAATCCCTAACAACGCGTCTGTCGCCGTCACCGGCGCAACATCAGGAATTGCGATATAGAAAATTGCTGGGAAATAAAGTAATTCAAATTCTGTAAGCGCTTCTCATTGGTCGGCATAAACCAGCCAATCAGAATAGGAGCGACAGTGACCCATTATAAACTATGGAGAAGTATTGACCAATAAAATGAAAAGGCGGACAGTTCAAAATACAGTAAAAAAGGCAGAAAAGAGCTGATTGGTTGAACTAGCGGGGCCGTGGCTATCCCGGGCAATCAGAGCGAGAGCTACTTCTCCCATTGTAGTCTATGGAGAGATCGGGGCAATGAAATCTCGGCGCTCAGCGCCGTGCGGCATGGAGTATGATTAAAAAAATAGTTTTTATTAGGTGTAAAATATTCTCTGAAAAAGAGCTGAAACCTTCTAAAAACATAAATCACTCAAATCCCTAACAACGCGTTTGTCGCCGAGACCGGCGCTACATCAAGAATTGCAATATAGAGAATTGCCGGGAAATACAGGAATTCAAATTCTGTAAGCTCTTCTCATTGGTCGGCAGAAACCAGCCAATCAGAATAGGAGCGACAGTGACCCATTATAACCTATGGAGAAGTATTGACCAATTAAATGAAAAGACGGGACAGTTCAAAATACAGTAAAAAAGTCAGAAAAGAGCTGATTGGTTGAGGCCAGGCGGCAGATATGAATCCACCAATCATATGTAGTGCGTCTATTTTGAGTGGAGCAAGAAGGGCACAATAGAAGGGCGCCCTAAAAGTTATTACTGTCTATGGGAAATATTCTAGTACTGTGATTGGTTGGTGGGAAGAGGGGCTCGTCCTGCTTAGCCAATCAGCGGGTGAGCTACCTTCTCATAGAGTTCTATGGTAAAAGAAATGCAGAGCGAGCTCTGTTTCTGATTGGTTAAGTTAAAAGAGGCGCGGTTATTTGGACCAATGGGAGAGCGAGCGACGCTCCTATGGGTTTTCTAATGCAATCTATAATAAAACTGTATGTGCCCGAAATAAAATAAGACTCACAAAGTTGTACCGATCTCTATATAAAATGAACAATAATATGGGGGTAACGAAAATAAACAAATAAAAATGAATTCATTGTATTTCCTGGTTTATAACTTCCCTAGGTTACTGATGATCTGTCAGTGGTCTAGTAACAGTGGCTGGGATGGTCATCTCACTCCCTGCTGTGTCTTATCTTGCTTCTCACTCTCTGATCATCTCTCTCTACTGGGAAAAACGTTAACCCTTTAGTTACTGAACAGAGAGATCAGAAGCCTTTGTGCAGTGGCGTTAGGGTCCGTCCACACAACAAGCATTACCAGTTGGAAATACACGTGGATTCGGATTTTAAAAACCGGCAAAAAACAACCTTAAACCCATCCCCATAGACCTCAATTGAAAATCTGGGTTATAGTCCACACAACTCGGATTTTCTGAGGTCAGATTTCAAAACCGCTGTTTTCTAAAAATTGCATCTGTGTGTAGCAGTAGCAAGTACAGATGCATTTCATACAGACTCTTTGTATAGATTCACAAGTGCTACAGGTATCACCTACAGCAGTGTCCCCCAACTCCAGTCCTCACGCCCCACCAACAGGTCATGTTTCCAGGATATCCCACAGAATGCACTGACAATAATTAGATCACCCGTGCAGCATATTTAAATCACCTGTTCAATGCTAAGGAAAGCCAGAAAACATGACCTGTTGGTGAGCCTTGAGGACTGGAGTTGGGGACCTCAGCAGGTCTCTGGGAGATCTTTATTTTGGCATTAACAGGCTTTCCAGGATAGTAAGTATGATTTTGCAACTATTGTGCATGAATCTTAGTCTTTGTTGGCAGGGAAGTACAGTCTATGTTACATTGAAGTAATTGATAACTTTATTAATATGGCAATTTCCTACCATCCTACCATCAATGACATCATTAAAGGGGTTTTGCCACAAAGTAAAATTGACGTGGGAAGTTTGAAAATTAAATAAGCATTTTCACCATTCATCATTATTATAAATTCTGCATCATTTTTGTTTTAGCTGCTCCTTTACTGATCCATTGTTTACAGCTCGTCTCCAGGAGATACGACCAGGACTGAGAGCTCCTCAGTCCTGGTCAGACATGCTCAGACATCACTTCTCTTCTCAAGTAGCTACTGAGTGTTCAAACCCCGGGTGCTGTCACTCTACTGCTGTCCTTTGGACTAGTTAGTAATAAGTCAAACAGTGCAAATAAAAAAAAGAAACCTCAATGAGGTCTGTGCATTGATAAAGAGGAAAAAAAAATCCACAGGTTAAGTTCCTGCAGGGATTTGAACCAAGGACCCTTGTGCTGTAAAGCAAAAATGTTACCTCTGAGCTACAATGTAACTACTTACAGTTCTACACATAAACCAACCTTTCTTTGACTAGAGAGAGGAAAGGCACGTGGTGATGTCATCCTGCTTGGTCACATGATCTGCAATTCAAACAAATCACACACGCCCCCTTCTGAGCACACAGAGCTGAAGAGCTGGATGCAGGAGGAATGAAATGAGATCGTGGCAAAACCCCTTTAACTAAATACTGACCACCCACTGACTGTTAACATGTGGGCAGTCAAAACCTAACTCTGCACTGTCATTCTGGAATATCCGTGCAGAGAGTACAGCTGCGAGATTGGAGAGACGCCTGTCAGCATTAGCCAGCCCTCCACTGAAAAGACAGGGATGGATTATTACTGGCCCTGCCTTTTAGATCATTGCATATACAGTGCTCAGTGAGTGCTGTATATACAGAATACTGGCCAGGGTCAGTAACTGCAGATGCTGCTAGCCCCTTATCAGCACTGTAGTGACTTCAGGGGTGGTTTTCCCCCCTATATATTTCCTCTGTAACAGAGACTAATAAATCAGCCCCAATTTCGTGAAAATCAGAAAAATAGTAGGTATAAATTACTTATGGGGGCACAATGTGTAAAATAATTTAAAAAATACAAGAAATAAAATGTTATTGAAAAAAAATCACTAATAGCCCAAACCACAAGTTTTAGCCCTATCGGGCCCGGAGCTGGTTATAGACTACTTTAATTTGTGTGAATATTATGTTAATACGCCTTATGATTTTATTTCAGGTAACCATGAGAAGTAACTCAAACGATTGGTCCCAAGATAAAGGAAGAGGGCCAAATTAGCCGTATTCAAATCAAACCCAGTTAACAAGAGAAGAAGCTTACAGTGCATATACAGCAGCCATTGTGACTGATCCATGCTCCAACCTCAGTCTTTAGAACAAACCTATAAGTCCTGGTAAGTAAAGATGTCTACTATATACTAAACACTATCACTAACCTAGGGCTACATCAGTTTCTAAATGTGCAGCCCTAACTTTTTGCAGTCACATAACCAATGCAATTAAATCCAAAATTTGCAACCAGTGGTATTACCTTTTTAGTTGAATATTATATTCTTAGAATATAATTGGGTAGGTAATTGACAAGACCGCGAAATGTCCCTCTGGCATCTATTTTTCAGGTAAGAATTCCGGAAGCTTTCTGAGCTTCTGGCAATGATCATATGCTAATAATACATAAATGTTCTCAGGGGCTGCTGGGGTAAGGATAGACTGCAAATATGCTTATAAGAGCTTTGAGTAAATCTAACCCTGCATCATTAGTTCTGCAACATAAGACCTGGTTTATGTTTGTGTCAGATGTTCAGTTTAAAGCCTCTGTCACAGATTCCATCAAATATGACCAAAGAAATAGTGCCGCGTCCTGTGCTATTTTTTCCAGTGAAACAACAGACAGCATGACTGGCCCCATTGTAATCAGTGGGCTCTGTCAGGCGCTGATGGTGTTAGTCATAAAATGGATTCAATGCCTTCTCTGTGACGGAGGCTCCGAATGGGACCTCTAATAAAGATGTGAAGCGGGCCTTAAAATTGACAAATGTTTCTTTACAGCTGTGTACAGGAGTCCACTATTTTCTTATTGTTAGATACACATTTTTAGTGAGATTTTGCAGTTCGCAGTTTAGAAAGTATTAGGATTTTAAATCAGAGACCAAGCCGTACACTGCAGGTACCATTCATCTCAACGTTATTGCTAAGCAAGACAAAGATTTGCTGTGCATGTTCTTTATTTATGTACCCTGCTGCGGTACTTGGACAAGAACCATCTTTCTCAATTATTGCAATTCTACTAAAACTATCCATCTTCTTTCTTATATAAGATACAACTCTCAGCAAATAGCCTTCAGAAAAGATACAATACTTCAGTTACACACAGATTAAGGCCATGTCCCCACGGCACGGGTTTGCGTCCGGTTTTTCAGGCGGCTTGCGGTTTTGCAGACTGTCTGAAAAACCGTCCGCAAACGAGCACAACGGGCCGCTATGGAAAACCCGTGCAGCAGTCCCCACTGTATGGGTTTTCCGCCCGCGGGCCGCCCGAAAAACATTCAACGTGCACGTTCTACCATACGGTTTTCAGACGGAATATGTACAAGTGAATGTGAAGGGGGAGGGCTTTTCTACGCTCATCGCGGAGAAAAGCCTCCCCTCGCGCGGCCGTGTGCACGGCACAAAAAACGGACAAATGCCGGTCAGATAACCCGACCGGTATTTGTCCATTGCCGTGTAAACGGGCCCTTATAGAGGAAAAAAAAAATTCCTATGAAATATGAGGCGTATGGAGGTAAAATGTGGAGCCATGGCTTCAGTGCTATCCCTCCGTGCATAGTTCCTGTAGACAGCCATGCTGTTGTCAGGTGTGAAACATAGGGTTAAAAAAGCCCCAACTTCATCAACGCTATATATGATCCTGGAGTGTCACAAAATATTCATAGCAAGAATTTAATAATATTTCTCCTAATTCTTGTTTAGAAAGATCTCGGTGAAATTATCTATATGCCATTGTGGTAATTACAAGATGGTGGTGGTTTGGAGGAAAAAGACAATAGGGATCAATAGTTCACCAAAAACCTCATAGAGAAAAAAAGTAATAATAATATTATAAATTATAAAGCAATTGAGCTCTGCTGGGGATGAACGGCAGTGAAGGATATTGTCCCTCAATTTATTCCTCTTTCAATTAATTTCACAGAGATTCTTCTTGGTAAGTGGAGATACTGTGGAGGGATGAACATAGGTTTCCCCTTATTAATACCATTTATTTTAAAGTGGGATGTGCAGTAAAGCGGTTATAGCTTTTTTTTTTACAACAATAAGTAAACGCATCGAACGGGAATAAACATTAATTCCAGAAACACTTCATGTAGTGTACCGTAGGTGGAAATGCTGCAAATTAGCCCATATTTCAGTGTCTGGTGTTTTCTAGATATTGGGCAAACAATGCTTATATGTACCCCAATCTTTTTTATTGAACCTTAGCTCAAATATATCACTAACACGAATGGATACACATAGTAAATGTATACATAATGTATGAACGGGGCATTAACACACCAAATTTCATATGTCGCCCAATATGTGTGTGTATACATACATATATAGATATATCAGTTTCAATTAACTTGCATCAGTTCAACATTGAAGGAGATTTAATAAGCAAAATGTCAAACTGTGCGAATTTCTTTTCTTTTTTTCCTACAATTTTTGTTCCAAAAAACTGTACCAGAATTTTAGAAACTTTGCCACTTTTGTTTAAGACATGTACCATTTTTGTTGCTTAAAGGGGTTGTCTCACTACATTGATTCATCTTACCTCAGTCCTGTTTTCTTGGTTTCGTTTTGAATTCAGGGGGTGTTTACTGGCTTCTACTAGACTGCAGTAGAAGCCATGTCTGTAGCTATAGCAACCAGTGCTGGCAGCCTATTATGAGAGATTGAACAGGTCTGTAGCTATAGCGACCTGAGGAGCTGATGCAGCCCATTCACGAGGGGCTATCGAGGAATAGGTAGGACACATATTGCAAAGGGACTTGTTTTTGCAAGATCTTTAACATAGAAGCCAGGTCATAGAAGCCAGAGATCAAAAAGGTCTGTAGCTATAGCAACCAGCGCTGGCAGCCTATCATGAGAGATGGAACATGTCTGTAGCTATCGCAACCAGCGCTGGCAGCCTATCATGAGAGATGGAACAGGTCTGTAGCTATAGTGACCTGAGGAGCTGATGCAGCCCATACAAGAGGGGATATCTAGGAATAGGTAGGACACTGTTAATGGACACATACTGCAGAGTAGTAAAGTGAATCCACTGCACACCAAAGGAGTAGTCTCAAGTGAGTCAAGTGTTTATTTACAAGAGGCATGGATCACACCAATGTCAAAATCTATTGCAATGATATAAGAAACATACTCAACAAATGCTTTACATAAATCACAAATTTTCATTGTATCAATGTGTGTAATATAAAAAAGATGTCGGTATACAACGTTTCGGCAGTCGCCTTTATCAAGTGACATCTATGTTGGTGAATGTGACCATAGAATAGGAGTAATAACAAGGATGCCAACTGGCAATGAAAATAAATGCACAATGAGCATCCAAGGTGAGAATAGGTTGTAAGGGTATATACCAATGTCCAGGCTGGTGTGCTGGGAGAACGGACAAGACGTCCGGAAGGTAATACAACCACAGGAGGTCTAGGTGTTAAATATGAAATATAGCGAGTTAAAGGAGTGTTGCCACCATGCACTTGGAGGGCATATTGATAGGATATGCCATCAAAGTGTGATAGGTGCGGGTCCCCGAAAGTGTTGTCCCAGAAAGAAAACCTAGTTGCGCTTGTGCACAACTCTCTATTCTGTTCCATGGAAGTTTTGAGTACAGGTGAGCGGTGTGTTCGCCTGTACTTGGAACTCCCATAAATAATAATAGCGCTTGCAACCGGCTCTCCAATCTGAGCTTAGACTTTGAGTGCATATCCTGTAGATATACCATTAAAGTGCATGAGGGGAACAACTCTTTAAACATGGGTAGAACAGACCTGTGAACATCTTGTTTTCATAAATACAGGTATCCAGCATTCATATCTTCACTGTGAAAATGTAACTGATAATTTAACGGATTGTATAAATAATGATATAAAAGTCACCGCAAAATTTCCTCAGGAAAAGAATGCCACAATTTAGGGAGATAACAAAATATAAGTCTGGAGAGGGTTACAAGAATACAACTTAGGGGGCTTTTACATGAGCAGATTAATGGCCCAGCAAACATTCAAAGGAATGCTTGGTCCTGGTCAATGCCCCCATCATGCACAAAAAAATAGCTGATCACATCTTCTATGTAGCAGTGAAGATTATTTATCTGCAGCGCATCTCCCATGTAAATGAGACGGAACGGCAACATTTATATAGGTAATGATTTATGGTAATACATGAACGATTGTTTGTGCAGCTATTAAACTCCCAGGCAATTGCCCAATGCAAATGCTTCTTTTCAAGTGTTTTTTCAGGTCGATATTTAAAATTGAAAATGGTGGTGCTGAAAAATAAAAAGTCATCCTTAACTCCCCATTCACCTTCATCCCAGGCTGCCGCTGACAGTGCTCTGGCTGGATCTTCTGCTTACTTTCAGCCAATTTTTGGCTGCAGCGGTTCCATGACTTTTCCCTTTATTACCATGCGGAAGTGAACACTATACAAAGTGATGTCAGTCAATGTCTCGTGACTGCTGCAGCCAATCACTGGCTGCAGTAAACTAAAGACTCGGCTGAAGCACCCACCGGCAGCAGCTGCAATGGAGGTGAGTGGGGAAGTTTGCTTGCCTAAGTACGACTCCTGCCTTTCCCTTCAGTACCGTGTTTGGACGTCAGCTATTGTCATGGGAGGCTGCATTGAGGATAATGACCTGGGAATCTCCTGCAGTGAAGTTCAGATTGTTTTATGTGGGTTAAAGTGTGAAAAACAGAGGGCTCCCTACACATCGCTCCTGAGTAGTTGTATGTCAAATCCCACAGGCCATCCAGAGGACCATCTTCTGCAACAGGTGAGCCGTGACAGCTATACTCCTGAACAACCACCATTAAGGGCTTGTGTAATGGGACCCCCTAACTATCAGTGGAAATTGGTAGCTATATATCCTAGTTCTACACAATGTAGTATTACATGGTGCCCATTCAAATACATTGCTTTTCAGAGCGGGAGCCACACTTATTAAGTAACTGTCTACTCTGGCAATAGAGAGTGGTTTTGAGGGAAACCCCTCTATTGAACTTATATGCTCCAGCAGGGCAAAAATGGCAATGGTTTTCCTCGTCAGGCAGCCCCTTTAAAGGGGTTTTATAATTTCATTAAATGGTCTTCAGAATAAGGGGACAGTGAAAACAAGCAACTTTGCAATTGGATGTCATTAGCAAAGCTGTCTTGTATTCACAGTAGTCCTTATCTTGTGTTTTTGTTTACACTGATATCCAGTGCTGGGCGAATCCCTCCGGATCCCTCCTCCTTGCATTTCACTAGCTGAGAGCTCATTTACATTCTGTACAGCCCCGGTCGAATTCACGGAGCTGTCTCTCACTCAAGAAAGGGGACCGTCACATTTCACTTTAAACGGGCAGAAGAAACAGAATTACACTGAAGGCTTACACAATCAGGAAATAGCACAAATTGTGTCGATCCCTGCCTAAACTCAGATTAGGGGCCTACCATTTTCTCTCTCCACACCCAGCAGAAACAGACTGCAGCAGATTCTACAATGGAAAACATGACAGTTTTGTCCCGATGCCTAACTCTCCTGCATAGAAGCGAGATCTGTGTCGTTCATAGAGCATCTCCAGCGGTGAGAGGAGAGGAGTTCAGTTGCTCAGTCGAGATTGAAGGCAGCCTGTGGTATGTATACAGCTCTTACAAAATAAGACTGATAGGGAGTGACACAGTGACATGTGGACTCAGAGGGGGGGGGGGGGTCTCAGGAGCCAGCATGCACAGTGAAGGGGGGATGATGTCACCCAGCTGGGAGAGGAAGAAACGCCCCTGCATTTCCAGAGTTGAGAAGCTGAGAGCAGTGTGAATCAGCCGAACTAAGGAAGCGATACATCCCCTTTAAGTCAAAGCATAATTCATTTATAGAGCAACAATATGATCCAAAACACAAAAGAAAGTCTACATCTAAGCAGGGAAACAAAATTAATATTCTTTAGTGCCAATACACTGTAATAAGCTTTGGCCGCCAGCTTCTCCTCTTTACTCCCCTCCTCTCCCATACACATGAACAATTGATTTGGCTAAGCGTGTGTAAGGAACCCCCAGAGATGATAAACAGATAGGGACAGACAGACAGTGCACACTGGCACTAAGTCCCACAGAGGCTGTCCCTGCCTACTTGCCAACCCGACCGAAAATGGTCAGCGACAACTGGGCAGCGGTCCCTACCCTGTGTATGTGCAAGCACAAAACAGACAGGACGGACTAAACATAATATAGAAAAGTCAGGCGAAAATGGGTGAAAACCAGAGAGAGCAGAAAAGGTACAAAAGCGGGAGGCAATAAACAGATGTCAGAAAGGCAGGCACAAGGTCAGGAAATACAAGTGTTATCCATGGAGAGAAAGCCAGCTCAAGAGCAAGTCTATCACAAGTACTGGACAAGAGGAAATGTGGTCTTCTTAAGGGATCTCAGAGTTCGGTTCCAAGATATGATAGACATCCCGGCCACATAGAACCCAGACAGACAGCAAGAAAGGTGTATGGAGAAGGCAGCTGTCACTCACCAACCTGCAGTCCTGCCCTAGGGCTAGCAAAGAACCAGACCGGTGTGGCCGAGCTGTCAATCACAGCCCAGACAAATCGGACCGTGTTTAGACAGCGCCATAACCTTTAGCAAACAGATACAATCATGGCCAAAAGCGCAGTATCTGTCATACCCTATGGACAGAAGGCAGCGCCGCGGCCTGAACCGGCACAGTCATGACAGCGTGCAAGTGTTTTCAATTTGGTGAGGGGAGAAAAATGCTAGAGAGTCGAGAGGCCGCATTCACATGAGATAGCCATATGGTCCCACTGAAATCAATGGGTTCAGACGACTTATCTTTATTTATCTATATATAGCTCTGTTATATTCCACAGCGCTGTACAGAGATTGTCATCATTCACATTAGTTCCATTCCTTATAGGGGCTCATAGTATAAATTCCAGATCAACCTTTCTGCATGTTTTTGTAGAGTGGGGGGAAAGCAGAGTAAACCTGTGCAAACAGGGGGAGAACAAACAAACTCTTTACAGATGTTGTCTCTGGTGGGATCTGAACTCGGTTTCTCAGCGCTACAGGGCAACAGTGCTAACTACTGAGCCACCGTGCTGCCCATGGCCTAGCCCGGCCTATTCCTTACTTGCAACCGATAAATATATTGTAGTCAGATCGGAAAAAAGCAACCCATACACAAATATACATATACATATGACATGTAAGAATGGGGCTGTGCCAATTATCTGGCGTCAAAAAGCTGTAGTAGCTCTGTTTTTAGGGTTATGAACAGTCGCAACCCCCAAAATTTTTCACGATAACGCAGGAGAAGCCTTTTTAATGCGCCAAAAATTTGGGGCCCTTTGGGGGGAAATTATATTCCGATGCCCCGCTTTGGTGCATAAAAAACACAACCAGGTAAAGGTGGGCCTGACCAGACTTGTGGGATTGGCTCTACACTGCCTGTAGATACCTGCAGAAACACCCGACCAGGGGAAAGGGGGTGCCTGATCAGACTTTTGGGATTGGCTTTTACACTGCCCTGTATGTAGACCTCAGAAAACAAAACCAGACCAAAAAGGGGGGTGCCCCCCCCCCCGAGCCAACTTGTGGTATTGGCTTCTACACGCCCCTTATGTATACCTGCAGAAGAAAAGCCAATCCGGTAAAAGGGGGCCTGAGCCCAAATTTTGGTATTGGCTCTACACTACCCTTATGATGACCTGCAAAGAAAAAGCCAACCAGGGGAAAGGTGGTGCCTGAGCCAGACTTGTGGTATTGGCTCTACACTGCGCCTTTAAAGTATGACCTGCAGAAGAACAGCCAATCCGGGTAAAGGGGGTGCCTGAGCCAGACTTGTGGTATTGGCTCTACACTACCCTGTATGTATAACCGCAGAAGAACAGCCAGACCAGGTAAAGGTGGTGCCTGAGCCAGACTTGTGGTATTGGCTCTACACTGCCCTGTATGTATGACCTGCAGAAGAACAGCAGATCCGGTAAAGGTGGTGCCTGAGCCAGACTTGTGGTATTGGCTCTACACTACCCTGTAGTATAACCTGCAGAAGAACAGCCAGACCAGGGTAAAGGTGGTGCCTGACCAGACTTGTGGTATTGGCTCTACACTGGCCCTGTATGTATGACCTGCAGAAGAACACCAACCAGGTAAAGTGGCCTGAGCCAGACTTGTGGTATTGCTCTAAAACTGCACCTCTAAGTAAGACCTGCAGAAGAACATACCAGGGTAAAGGGGGTGCCTGAGCCAGACTTGTGGTATTGGGTCTACACGCCCTGTAAAGTATGACCTGCAGAAGAACAGACCAGGGTAAAGGTGGTGCCTGAGCCAGACTTGTGGTAGGCTCTACACTGCCCTGTATGTATGACCTGCAGAAGACCTGACCAGGGTAAAGGTGGTGCCTGAGCCAGAGTTTTGCTATTGGCTCTACACTGCCCTGTATGTATGACCTGCAGAAGAAACCAGACCAGGGTAAAATGGTGCCTGAGCCAGACTTATGTATTGGCTCTACCTGCCCCGTATGTATGACCTGCAGAAGAACAGCCAGACCAGGGTAAAGGTGGTGCCTGAGCCAGACTTGTGGTATTGGCTCTACACTGCCCTTATGTATAACCCGCAAAGAACAGCCAGACCAGGGGAAGGTGGTGCCTGAGCCAGACTTGTGGGATTGTCTATACACTGCCCTGTATGTATGACCTGCAGAAGAACAGCAGACCAGGGTAAAGTTCGTGCCTGAGCCAGACTTGTGGTATTGGCTATACACATGCCCTGTATTATGACCCGCAGAAGAACAACCAGGGTAAAGGTTGTGCCTGAGCCGACTTGTGGTATTGGCTCTACACTGCCCTCTATGTATGACCTCAGAAGAACAGCCAGACCAGGGGAAAGGTGGTGCCTGAGCCAGACTTTGCTATTGGGTCTCCCTGCCCCTATGTATGACCTGCAGAAGAACAGCCAGCCAGGGGAAAGGTGGGCCTGAGCCCCCGACTTGTGGTACTGGCTCTACACTTTCCCTGTATGTATGACCCGCAGAAGAAAGCCCGACCAGGTAAAGGTGGTGCCTGAGCCAGACTTGTGGTATTGGCTCTACACTGCCCTCATGTATGAAACCCGCAGAAGAACAGACCGGTAAAGGTGGTGCCTGAGCCAGACTTGTGGTATTGGCTTACACAGCCCTTATGTATGACCTGCAGAAGAGCAGCTTCATACATTCTGCCGCATTCTACACTGCCCTAAATCGATTTAGAGCTGGCCTGTCAGCGCCAACGTTAATACATACCACCCAAAATCTTTATTATACTGTAAAATTGTTAAAAATGTCACTTTATAAAGCAGCTAAAAAAAGAATGAAAAATCAGTCAGGAAAATTAAGAAAACCAATTTTGAAAACAGTGGTTATAGATTTTTTAGTTTTTCAAAATCCAAAGCACACGTAATTTTCAGGCCTTAATTAGAGATATTAAGCCGTATCGATCATCAGCTTCCTGACTACACTTCCTTTTTGTTACATTTTTCTATTTAATTACTGTACATTTCCTTTGTTGGAGATAACTAATAGCAGAGCCTCAAATTAATATAGGTTTTAATGGCAAAAAAGAAAGAAGCTCTAAAAGGGGCAGAGCCTCCGTGTCTGCATTTGAACAATGTATGCTTCTGTTTAATTTTTACCTTTGCTATTCAGGTGATGCTGTGCCTGGAACACGGGGTGATTTGGGGTTTATAACAGTATAGAAGCAAAGAGAAAAAATGGACTATAGGGGCAACTTGGATATCAACTAACTCTTAGGTACTGTTCACATTACATCTGTGAACTAAGGGCGACATGTATGAGTTTTGGCATCCAGGCGCCATTTTTTTGCGCACATTAGTAGCGTACAATGTTCCTGAATCTATGAACCTGTTCTACTGCGGGTGATAGATTTAGCACTTTCTAGCTACAAAGCGACACTTCTGGCCCAGGTAAACCACTTTTAAAAAAGTGCCTACCTGCCCCCAAGCATAATGCGCCTGGATTTGCCGTACTGAAGCTATAAATGTGTGGCTTTGTACGGCTGTAGCACACCCCCTGATCTCAGGTGCATTACAAAGTGCGGGCGCCTAATATTGGAGTGCGCCTAGTTAAAAATATAGCGAACAGGGCTGCGCCAGTTTTTTGGCTAAGAAGATGCCAGACTTCTGGCGCAGCCCCATTCATACATGTCGCGCTAGGTCTGTGGCATGAATTGGGAAAGCTACTTGTGCACACACCAAACATAGCTATAAACTTTCATTCTCTAAATACCAGACTGCAATAGACAGTGAATTACGCTATTTTATAAAGAGGAAAAACAAAACAATATGATGGCATACAAGTGGTGATGTATGCAGCATGTCTGTACTGTATACAGCAGCATCCGCAACCACTGTGACTGGAACGACTGAGTACTTTGGGAAGGATTACCTCATCGATAAATATACCCCAGCCGCGGCTTTCCCATTGGCTGAATATGTGAATGGTAATGTTTTAATGAATACACCATAAACTTGCTGTTGTAGTAGGAAACAAGGCAATTCTTTTCTTGTTCCTTTGGGACATACATGCACTTAAGCCTATTAATCAGGGTCCTCTCACCATAAAAGAGCATAAAAAAGAAAGATATAGAGAGATTTACGTTTACAACTACCTACAACAAACATTTAACATTGATCAAAAGAGCCATTAACCGTCACTGGCACATATTACAAGGGGATCCGAAGTTTGGACATTTGTTTAAAAGGAAGTCTAAATAGGTCTTTAAACATGGTAGATCTATAGGTGATATGTTAAGGCGCTTGGATATCCAATCACCATGTAAGCAAAGACAAGATAAATTAGGCATTGTTCGGCACATTTCCATGTACGTCCTGCACAAACTGCACGGCTATAATTAACGGTTCTTTCATTTCTCATCCCTCGCAAGTAATACAAAATAAAATGAAAGATTTCCACAGCTGCCTCAGTAAAAATGTCACCTGCTTGTTAAAATGCCCTTGTGGTATGGGTTACGTAGAGCAAACAAGTAAATTCATTAGGGTATGTTCACACGGTTATAGTGCGGGCGTATAGCTGTACACTGTATATACTGTACACTCCGTTATACGTCCACAGCTTCAGAAGAAGACCCTGGCCAGCGCGTCCCTCTGAAGCTCTCGCTGATATTCATTCTGCGTATTTTCCGGGGAGAATTGACATGTCACTTCTTTCCCCGGGCGCGTATTTTGGATGGGGGAAGGAACAGGTCACCATAGCTCTCAATGAGAGCTATGAATTACTGTAATGTCAGCCCGTATTTTGGGCATATTAAAGCGCAATTACGTGCCGAAGTACGGACTGACATTACGCTGTGTTAACATACCCTTAAACTGCAAATAAATGATAAATAAACACAAGTCAGCCATATGCACTTTTAATGCTAAAATATCTGTGTCACGGTCCGTGCCGCGCTCCTGTCCTTGCTGGGCGGCTTTTCCTTGCTGGCCATGCTCCTCCATCTTGGCTGCAGCCCTACTCCTTGTTGCTCTATAGAGGGCAGCGGCCACATCTTCCACTCATTTATTCCCACAGTGTGCAGTGGGGTTGGGCTTCCTCTACCAATTCCCTTCCACCTGTGGGTTTATAAGCCTACTTCTCTCCTCACTCCCTGCCTGATCCTTGTTGTTGCATGTTGTGTCATTTGCGGTTGTTGTAGGCGGGTGCTGTGTGTTTTCTTATCTTGTTTGTTAGCAGTCCGGTGTGCACGCGCTGTCTTGTTTGAGTCCTTGTGGTATCCTCTATATTTGGTTAGTCTCTATGTTTGTCTCCTTGTTTCTTGTCTGGGGTTTCCTTGCTTGTTTCTCTGCCTGTGTTCTTGCTCTGGTCTGCCTTGTTCCTTGCCTGAGTTTAGCTTTAGTCTCCGTTTATGTTCTTGGTGTTTCCAGTCTATGTATTGTTCCTTTGCCTTACGTTTAACCCTCCTGGTTGGCATCTGTTTTGTCCTGTCTTTGTCTGTTTGCACCTGCCCATATCTATCTTTACCTAGTCTGCTTTATCTTTGTTCCTATTCTGTTGGTGCCTACCTTTGGCACTTCTGGCTTATCTGGTCAGCTGCCACTGCTGGGGACTGCTCTGAGGTCGCACCTGGTGGCTGTTGGGGTAAGCCATCCTTACCATCAAAGGATCTGTGAAGATGCCCGATGGCTGCTTAGTCACGCCCCCCTTGGAGCAAGCCCGGCAGTGGTCCAGTGGGTCCACTACCCCCTTTACCGCTCATCCGTTACAATCTGAGAAGGAACGTTTAAACTGTGTCCACAATAAATTTGGAGAGACCACTGTTGCTAAACATTTTCCTGAGAATCATTATCCTGTGAGCGATTTGAAGAAATATATTCCAGAATGAAAGCCAGTATAGATCCAAGCTGCTACAGCGTGAGGCATTTTGGATCATAAACTGGATACCCTAAAACCTAAGGGCCTCCCTGAGGCGTTCAATTAACAGTGTTTTTTATTAATAAACAAAAAAAACTGATGTCATACAGTATACTGGTAAAATACTGTTTGTCTTTAGAATCCGTGCATTTACTTTTACACGCTGTTTTGAATGCTATAACTCTTTCTTTTGGGAGGGTGGAGGAGTGGGGCGGGGCATCTTGCCTGAGCTGCTTTTCACTACATTTGGAGAGATGCTTTACAGCAGCTACATGGGCATAGGAGCCTGTGAACAGAAGCATTGACTTCTAATGGGGAGTTTTCTAGGCATGCTCTGTGACCTGGGAAGTAATCACTGGGCAGAGAGGTTAGCTGTGCCTGATATTGTGAATGGTGGATCCTGTTTTCTCTATACACCTTGGTGTCATCTTTCACTGTAATCCTGCTTGTGCTGATAATGAGGAGACTACTGAAAA
Source organism: Phyllomedusa bahiana (assembly GCA_025379985.1). NCBI lineage: Eukaryota > Metazoa > Chordata > Amphibia > Anura > Hylidae > Phyllomedusa > Phyllomedusa bahiana. The sequence goes on from JAODAL010000890.1 coordinate 48,317, forward strand.
GTCTTCTCTATAGAACAGGAAGTGTCAGACTATTGTTAGGCTTAAAAGGGTTTTCTCACCACACTAGGGCCATGTACCCACTGCAGGGGTTTTTGGCTGGTTTTTCAGCCGGTTTGCAGTTTCTCAGACCGCCTGAAAACAGGTCAAAAATGAGCACAATTGTGCTCTATGGAAAACCCGTACAGCAGTCCCCAAATGCCAAAGGGTTTTCCGTCGGGCGGTTTTGCCGCCTGCGGTCCGGCGGCAAAAAACATTGAGCAAGCACATTCTTCCGTCCGGTTTTCTCAATGTGAAGGGGGAGGGCAAACCGGCCGGTATTTGTCCTATGCCGTGGGGATGAGCCCTGAGTCACAATCAGTTTTTCATCCTCTGTCTCGTCAGGATGTGGGGGGTTATATAGCAGTGATTAGCATATTTAGCAACCCTATAACCAGCTGAAACATTCGAAAGTGCAGGTGATTTAACCCTTTAATCCCTCCAAAGAATAAAAATATTACTCTTCATTTTTCTCTTCCTCGCCTTCCAAAAGCCATAATGATTTTATTTTTCCATCTACATAGACATATGAGGGCTTTTATTTTGCGGGACAATATGTTGTTATTCATATTACCATAGAATATACTGGGAAACTGCATAAAAAATTCTGAGTAGGGCAAAATGTGAAAAAAACGTACTTGCGCCATGTTCGGAGTTTTGTTTTTTTGGCGTTAAATTTTTTTTGGGTAAAAGTGATGTGTTCTCTTATTTACGGTTTTGTTACGCATCCGGCAATACCAAACATTACGGTTTCCTTTTTTGGGGGCGTAAAAAAATTCCAAACTTTTCTACTTTTTGAAATTTGCGCCGCGGTACTTTTGTGCGACTAATAATTTTTTTGTATAAACCCCTACAGACTCAGTGGGGGGCGTTTGGGCTGAAGTGTACTTTTTTACCTACAGTTGGAATACAGCATTTTTTTTGATCATTTTTATTCCTTTTTTATGGGACAAAAAATGACCAAAAAATCGCGTTTTGGCTTTTTGGTTTTTTTTTCTTCACGGTTTTTTACGTACGGGATAAAATTTTACATTTTTAAAGATCTGATTTTTTTGGGACACGGCGATACCAAATAGTGTAACCTTTTTATTATTTTTATTTTTTTTATTTGTAAAATACGAAAAGGGGGTATTTGAACTTTAATACTTTTGATTTTTTTTTCTTTTTAAAAATTTTTTTTACTGTGAGTCCCCCCCAGACGCTTCTCCCTAGGGGGGACGATCGTTTAATCCAGCTTAATGTATTGCTAGAAATGCATTAGGGTACCCAAGAGGGTTTTCCCATTCCTGCCTGGGGCCGGGAAATTGGGGGGAAACGGAACATTGCAGCGATGGGGGCCTTCCCAAGGGGTTCCCCCTGCCCCCCCAAGTCCAGGCATCAGATACCCACAGTTTCGCTGCAGAGGACTCGATCAGAGTGAAGAACAGGGCGCGGTAGGACAGTTTTTCTTTTCTTTTAGACGCCGCGGCCGCTTAACCTTCGCACGCGGCGTTTAAAAGGGTTAAACAGCAGGGCGGGCAGGCAGGGCCCCCGGCTTATAACCGACGCGGTGTTAGCAGCAAATTAGCGCTAAACCCGGTGGGCTGTGCGGCGGGGGTCACCGGAGCGTCTGCTACACAAACTCCTTTACGCCACAAGGAAGTACCCATACGTCCAAGGTGGGTTAAGGGGTTAATCTTCAGTTAAAAACAAAAGTAGAGAAACCTCGTGTGCACTCGAAGCAGATAAAATCTCTTATCTCATGCCCAAGGTAAAATCAAAAGAGCAATGGATTTAGAAGTCTTTAATTACCTTTCCTTAAATGATGAAAGCTAATCTTTGAAGTGAGAAAACCCATTTAATGAGATTTATAAGAAAAAAATAGTAGTATAGAAAGTAAAAAAATAGCTAAAAATGATTAAAAAAAAAATGTTTAACATAAAACCATGAGCTAAACAATAATTCATTTTCTAATGACACATTCCCTTAAAGAAGAAAATGACGTCTTGGTATTGCCTAGTAGATCGATACAATAGAATTGTATAATAAAGAGATATAGAGAAACACAATAATTGCAGGTTACAAGAAGCAGACTTGTGGAATCAATATTTTTCCTTACAAGTGGATCATGTGAAATGCCACAAAGTCCTGTTTCACAGATAATCTATTATTTTGAAACTCTCTGCCTAAACAGATTGAATGATTATTAGCAGGAATAGGGACAAATGATGAAAATGTGAAATTGCCCTTCCATCCAGGCAAGTGTAAAATAATGCATTTAGGACAATCTAAAACCACCAGATATGATTAATGGTGTTCTTCTAGAGACAAGAACAGACCGAAGAAACAAGGGAGTTATTACTTCAGACGACTAAGAATAAATAAGCAATGAGGCGAGGAATTATGGAATACAGGCAGCCGAATTCTAGGAAGTATAAAGAACATGATTCTGGAAATTACTTCTAATAAAAATAGATGTATTTGCTTGAGTTCTGTTCAAGCTACTATCATGTCCTAAAGGATGGTTCCTGTGTCCTCATAGCTAAAAAGCCTAATGTTACCTTTCTTGCTAATGTTGCTGTTGTTGTTCATTTGTTTGCTTTGTTTGGATTTTATTTAAATTTATATCTAGTTAATTTGCTTATTATAACTTTTTTATTAATACTGATGAGCAAAGCAGGATAAGGTCTGTATAAATACCGTACCTCTGAAATAGACACCAGCTGCTGTATATATGTATACTATGCTACCCTTTAATACTGGAAATATATAGTTCCTATGTATACTATCATTCACTACAAGATTTCCATCTCACGATCATTATTGCCATGATGTAGATCTGTCTATATATTTCTTGCCCATTCAGTGCATGTCAACAAATAATGCAGCTGTCGTTTGCGCAAGTAACGTCTATATGGTTTACATCAGGGGTTCCCAAACTCCAGTCCTCACGCCCCACCAAACAGGTCTTGTTTTCTGGCTTTCCTTTAGCATGCCAAGTGATTTTATTATGCCTGCACAGGTGCTTTAATCATTGTCAAGTGCATCCTGTGGGATGATCCTGAAAACATGACCTGTTGTGGGGCGTGAGACTGGAGTTTGGAACCCACTGGTTCTACATAACAAGAATATGTACAGTGCAGGAAATAATTATTTGATCCCTTGCTGAATTTTTAAGTTTGCCCACTAACAAAGACATGAACAGGCTATAATTTTAATGGTAGGTTAGTTTTAACATTGAGAATATCAAAAATAAAATCCAGAAAATCATATTGTATAAATTTGCATTTTGCAGTGAGAAATAAGTATTCGATCCAGGCTGGAAAAGAAGACTCTAATCTTGGTGCAAAACCCCTTGTTGGCAAGCACAGGCAGTCAGACATTTTTTTTGTCACGTTGATGATGGAGGTTTGCACTCGTCAGGTTAAAGTAAGATTTTTTGAGGGCTGTCGCTTGGCAACTTGGGCTTCAACCTCCTCCTAAGTGTTCTATGGGATTAATGTCTGGTGAATGGTTAGGCCACTCCATGACCTTAATTGTGCTTCTTTTTGGAGAACTCCTTTTGTTGCCTAGGCTGATATGTTTTGGGTCTATGTCTTGCTGGAAGACCCAGCCACGACCCTTTTTTAATGTCCTGGCGGAGGGAGTCGCATTTGTCACTCAGGACTTTACGTACATTGGCTCCATCCATTATCCTGTTAATGCGGTGAGAGTGGTCCATTGTCGCCCTTAGCAGAGAAACACTCCGAAACACAATGTTTCCCCCTCCATGCTTGGACAGTGGGACGGTTTGTTCTTTGGGTAATAGCAGCATTTCTCTTCCTTCCAATCATGCAGAGTTGAGGTTAATGCCAAGAGCTAAATTCTTTTGCTCATACTGAACACAGCCCCCTTTTCCCAATCAGTCACAGACTCATCCAGGTGTTCATTGGTAACCACTTCAGACAGGGCCTGCCACATGCGCCTTCTGGAGCAGGGGGGACCTTGCGGGGCACTGCAGGTTTTTTAAACCATTACAGCGTATGTGTTTTACCAATGGTTTTCTTGGGTGACTGTAGTCCCCAGCTGCCTTGAGATTATTAACAAGTTCCCACGTTATAGTTTTAGGCTGATCTCTCACCTTTCTTCATGATAAGGATACCCACAAGAGTGAGATTTTGGCATGGTGCTGCCCCAGAACGATGACGATTGACAGTCATTTTGTATTTCTTCACATTTTCTTTCTATTGCAACCAACAGATGTCTCCTTCTCACCAGCATCTTACTTATGGTTTCTGTAGCCCATCCCAGCTTTGTGCAGGTCTCTGTCTTGTCCCTGACATCCCTAGAAAGCTCTTTGGTCTTGCCCATGGTTGTAGAGGTTTAGAGTCTGAATGATTGAGTTGTGGATAGGAGTCTTTTTATAAAGGTGACTATGTAAGGACAAGCTGTCTTTAATGCAGGCAACAAGTTGATTAGGTGCGTCTAATCTGGTCTGTAGGAGCAAGAATCATTAATGGTTGGTAGGGGATCAGAATACTTATTTCTCTCAGCAAAATGCAAATACATTTTAATAATTTATACAATGTGATTTTCTGGATTTTATTTTGGATATTCTCTCTCTCAATATTAAAATTAACCAAACCTTAAAATTATAGGTTAATGTCTTTGTCAGTGGCCAAACTTACACAATCAGCAAGGGATCAAATTATTTACTTCACTGTATATGACAATTTTTTCCGCATATCACAAACCCTGTTAAATAAATCTGTTTTGGACAGTCTCTTATTGTTAGAAAGGTTCTCCAAACCATAAGTTGGTAACAGACGTTTTTTTTGGGGGGGGACCTCCAAGAGTCACCTGTAATTTGTGTGATAATCCAGGTGCAAGTATTCTGTCTTCTTCATGCACCATTACCCAGGTAAAATTAGGAATAGAGAACCATATTGTACCGTCCATTGAAATAATGCATCGACATGCTGGTTCCTCCAGGGAAGAGAGAAGCTGCTTGTAGCTTAGTCACTCTCAGTTTTGGCTAATAGATGAGGGGATATAGAGAACGCAGTTGTGATATTAAAGGGGTTGTCTCGCTACAATGATTGGGTTTTAATTTAAAGTTCTTTAAAAAACAAGCAGCTTTGCAAAATATGTTCATTACAAATGTTCATACTGATTTTGAGCTAGCCCTGTTAGTATTACTAATCAGCTTCTCACATCTCTATAGTAGCCTGACATGTAATACTTATTCTTACTGAGCTGTAAGGTCTTGAATGACTCATCACTTTGAAGACAGGTCGGAGCCCGAGAGCCCCTCCCGCACAGCAATGCTTCTGAGGGGGGGGAGGACTTGGCGTCTGTTGTCCGAGCTGCCTGGATTAACCCTCTGTGCACTTGTGTCCTGCTTACTCCCTGCTAAGCTACACAGATAGGTGTGACAGCAGTGGACCCTGTCTGTTAACTATAATCATGGATATGTCACTTTGGAATGTCGACTATACTTAATACTATACAGATCTAGGGGGCATGTGAATACTTTATGTTCTCCAGTATTAGTGAACACCATCCTGCGAGTATAGTAACACTGCCTTGTTGTTGCTGGAGACGTGGAGACGTGTAAGCTACGCAGGGGATCTAGGAACACAGGCATCCCCTCTGCTCTATTAGCATACACAGCTGCTTCACAGACCTCTTACACTCATAGATTAGGCCCCCATCTCCTGCAACAGACTAGGCAGGCACTCACTGGGTGAACTCTGAGAGCAAACCCCCCTCCCCCCCCCCCCCCCCCCCCCCCCCCTGTTTATAGAAGTTCGGTTGCTGCCTGGGTGCTGATGGGAGGGGGGAGAGGGAGCAGAAGAGACAGACCAAGAAGCAGCCCTTCAGTTTCAACTTACCAGGGACACTGACAGGCTGAAAGCTCGTAATGAGACAACTCCTTTAAGGAACTTTTTAAAGACTAGTGTCCTGTCGGAACGTGCACCAGTTTGTGAAGGTGTAGAAAGTAACATTCTTCAATATGAAGGCGTACTACGCACATGTAACCACCAGGTTTGTGGTTGAGAAATAAAGTAAATCTGTTACAGGTTGTAAACTCCCTCCAATATTTTTTGTCTAGAAAAAAAAGGCGCTGGGGATTTTGAAACATGCTGTTTTGCAAAGCTCCATATTTTCTTTACACCAGAAGAACACCCCCAAACTTACTGGCTTGTATTCTTAGTGAAGTGCCTTCTGGAGACATGTTTGGTCATCTATCCCTGTAACAAACCAATTAAGGGGTTCTCCAGCTGCTTTTTTATTTTATTTTTAAAAGAGTGTTCCTACCATGCACTTTAATGGCATATTGTTGGGATATGAAATTAGTAACGTACAGACTACAACTATTTCTAAATTTTATATTTTTGATCACAAACAAATATGCAAAATTTGGATCATTAAGACTATGTTCACACGGCTTATTTTGGGACGCATTTCGCCACCTATTGAGAGCGTACTGTGCTCTATTACGAGCGAAATGCGCCCCATTCATTACGGTAATCCACAGTTCTCATAGAGAACTATGGATTACGCCTCCTCTCCCCGGGCGCACAATATGATCGTATTGTAGGCGCAGGTAGATAATTGACATGTCATTTATTCACGCTTACACACTGTGAGTAATGACAGTCTATGGGCTGGCGGGCTGCTGGCCCCCCCGCATCCCGGGAGTACGCGCCGATAACCCGCAGTTAAGCCGTGTGAACATACCCTTATTAAGTCTGCTGCTTTAAATTTGATGGGACTTATCATGGGCTGAAGGAGTTCGTTTGCAGACATGCCTGGAGGTTGCTGGCTTGCTTTTGCATATACTGCCATTTTTTTTATAAATATATTGGTAGGATATGCCATCAACGTGTGATAGATGCGAGTTCCACTTCTAGGACCCACACTTATCATGGGAACAAACCCCCGAAAGTCCTAGTTCACAATGGAGTGCCGGTCACACTTGCACACAACTCTCCATTATGTTCTATGGAAGTTCTGAGTAGAACATAGAACACAATGGAGAGTTGTGCACAAGCGCCACCGGCTCTCTATTCTCTTCTATGGGAGTTCCGAGCAGAGCCGAACATTCCGCTCACCTGTACTCGGAACTCCCATAGAACAGAATGGAGAGTACTGTGCAAGCATAACCGGTTCTTCATTCTGAACCAAGACTTTTGAGGGCCACTTCTGTGTCCCACAAATATCACACTATAAAGGCTGATCCTGTTGATATACAATCAAAGTATATGGTGGGAACACCCCTTTTATAATATTAAGCAGGTGCTGCCCTGATAAAATAAAAAAACATACCTCACTACTCACCAACAGCCCATTAATTGCTATAGCAGGCACAAGCCGAATGCAGAGCTGGATGTAACCAGAAGACTAGAGGAGAATGCTTGTAGAGGTAATGCAGGACCAGTCACAAGTGTTGAAGTATTTTTTTTATTTTATTATATCATGGCAGCACTAGCTTAACACTATTTAAAAAAAAACAAAAAAACATTTAAGCTGTTATACAGAAATGTGCTACTGAGCTTCTGATATTACAAAAGAAAAAAATAAATAATTTCGTGATCTATGGAAAATCATTATGTTTACAACACAGAAATTCAAACAAAAAAATTACAAGATAATATCATACAATAATACTCCAAACAGAAAAAGCATTGATGCCATTACCTTCTAATATTGCATTTTAGCTGTGCAACACAAATCTTCAGAAACAGTTTAATACACAGGATGCGGCCCAAACATTGCTGTTGAAAATGAATGTCTCTCTATTTTGCTCTTTATGACTACGTACAAGAACAGTAATTTAGCTATTTAAAAGCTTATTAACAATGGATCCAAAAGAAGAGTAATAACAAGGGGTGACACACATGGATTTTACAAGGGGAATGTTGAATTATTAATGGGTAGTCCTTGTTGTTGGGACCCAAGCTATAAGAATAGCTAGTCCAGCTGCTGAAGTTGTTTCTCACAGCTTGAATAATGCACACATGGTAACAGTGTGGCGGGATAATAGGAAAGGGATAGGAGAATTTAGGCCATCAAGAAAGTAGGAGGGGACTTGGGTCCAACAGCTTTCAATGACAGAAAGCCACATAAAGGCTAATAGATTGTGTGATCCAAGAAGTACAGACTTTGGAAAGCAAATTAGAGCATTTTTTCAGGTGAAAACTTACAAAAATGGATTTTTCTGGGGGGAGCTAGAAAAATGGAAGTGGTTAACTTTTTAGGGAAACCTTGTACAGGCAGTCCCTGACTTACACCGTTCCGACTTACTTCTGTCCCCTAGTTATAAACAGAGACTTATGGGGCATGCTGGCAATTGTAGTTCCATGTTCCACAGCAGATACATAGCTGTGAATGACAAGTTCCTGCATGCACGAGCAGCACATGAGGTGAAATCTTCTTAACAGGGGCACAGACAGCAAAACAAATGTAAAACCCTTCCCTGCACTATCCAAAATTAAAAGAAAAACCCTTTTGTGCTGGAGTTACATTTACTAAAAATACCTGTTCCGACTTACATACAAATTACAACTTAAGAACAAACCTACAGTCCCTATCCCGTTCATAACCTGGGGACTGCCTGTACTTTCTTTTCCAGTAGGGCTTAAAGTTCAGGCTATTTAAGTTGTAGCTGATTGCAGTAGATTTGGGAGTAGATACTTTGTAAGGTGGTATTCAAGCATTTTCTACTCAAAAATAAGTTGTGGGCCATATTATATAACACAGAGGACCTTCAGAGACTAACTTTTTCTTTCCTCACACAACTATGGCACAGTCATTTTTTTGTTATAGAAGGCACAAAAACTTGGTGGTTGTGTGTTCCCCTAGATGTCTATATATACATGAATGTTGCAGAACCTGAACAGTCCAACCGAATGGGTTTAACTCCCTCAGGTCACTGTTGACTCTCAGTGATCTCAGGCCAACGTTAATGTCTCCCAGAAATTTAGATATTGACAACCCAACTCTGTTTTCTAGGACTAGGGCAGAAGGAGAATATCTACTATTCCTAATCCTAGTTCTAAGAGCTCATTCCAGTCCTCTAAACCAAAGGACTGAAACAAGCAGGCGACAGTTTAGTCCTTAACACATCCAACCTCCTGCTATACAACTCCCCAGTCCAGCACTGGCCAGCCCACCTTGGCTTCCTTCCTGACTGACATCTCTCACAGGCCTAGCAACCTCTCTAGACCCCTCTTTAACCTGACAAGATGCTCAGCCCATGCCACTTTGGTGTGAGGCTTCACAAGAGTTCTGTAAACTATCCTCTTAAGTAATTACCCTTGCTCAGGTTACTACCCCTAAGTGGCAAAAAAATCCCTAGGCCAGCTTACCATCTGCTTCCTGTGACATTTTCTAGGCCTTGCTGCAGAATGTCCAAATGAAAACCCTTCCCCGACTTCTTCCCCCAAAAGCATACTAGGCAACTCATAACACAACGTCTCAACAGACCTAGTATCACACTTCTCCCAGACCCACCTACACTCTTACAATGGGCAAGTCCCCTCCAGTGCACCACTTTAGCTGATCAACAAGCCCACTCTGGTCTCGTTTAACAATGTGCCTCCAATGGACAGGTCCTAGATTAATAGTGTACATAGGCCAATTGCAGGTCTGATTGACACCCTTTGTGGCAAAACACACCCATTTCTTTATGTTCCTTCTTTCAGCATAACAACTTAAAGGGGTTGTCTCACTACAAGGATTGCTGCTTTTTATGTTAAAGATCTTGCAAAAACAAGTCACTTTGCAATATCTGTCCATTAACAGTCTCCTACCTAATCCTTGACATCCCCTCTTGTATGGGCTGCATCAGCTCCTCAGGTTGCTATAGCTGCAGACCTGTTTGATCTCTCCTGATAGGCTGTCAGCACTGGTTGCTATAGCTACAGACCTGGCTTCTACTGCAGCTTAGTGGAAGCCAGTAAACACGCCACGGAATTCAAAGTGAAACAAAGAAAACAGGACTGAGGTGAGATGAATCAATGTAGTGAGACAACCCCTTTAAAACACTACATCAGCATCAGGCTCTTCCTGCGCCCATGCTGATACCTCCTTCTGTAGCTGATGCCTGAGAAACAGACTGTCCACCTATCGGTTACTCTGACAGGACATGGGGGTGTTGCTAATATTGTGCCCCATAGTCCAGCAACCCAAGACCTAAAAGGAGCATAATCAACACACTCAGTACACAGTATCACATTCACACAAACATTGGATCTTCACTGCATGTATAAAGCAATAATATTGAAAAAAAACATCCTATTCAACCTTAGGGTATGGTCACATGGCGTGTTGAGTCCGTGTTTTCATACGTTTATAGATGCGCGTTTGGATCCGTGATTTGGACCCTAAATGGACCCAGACACACATCTAACAATGTGCAGTGTGATTACATTGCTTTCAGTTTAAAACACGCATCGTTATTCAGACGAGTGATCACTGATGCGTGTTTTACATGCGTCTTTCTGATGCATCTTTCGGATCCATTCAAAGACTTGACATGTCAATTCTTGATCCGTTTGACGCATAGGTGCTATTTAAAATTATAGGGTGCGTTTCTGCTGCAGCCAAAATGCATCCAAATACGTACCTGAGTGTTGGATGCCTTTCGGATCTGATTGACACAGTGCTTTTGGATGCGATTTTCGGATCCAAAACGCTGTGTGAATATACCCTTAAAATAAAACAAGTAGTCTTTTCACCTGAAAAGGGAATGTATGTCCCCACAACCACTTAACAACTAGAGCTAAGGGGGCCACGTCCCTCTGAAACAGGACTGTTGCACAACTTTGCAGATTTCTTTGAGGAAAGAAAGTTTCTACATAAACATAGAAAGGGATTCTTTACTGTTAGAGCAGTGAGACTGGGGAACTCTCTGCCAGAGGAACTTGTCATGGTGAATTCAGTAACAGAGTTCAACAAGGATCTGGATGTATTTGTAGAGAGTAATAGTATAACAGGTTATAGAGTCTAGGATTCTGGAGAGGGGTCGCTGATCCAGGGACTTATTGTGATTGCCAGGTTGGAGTCGGGAAGAAATGTTTCCCATAAAATAAGGACAATTGGCTTCTACCTCATAGGGGTTTTGCCTTTCTCTGGATCAACGCTTTAGCAAAATAGGCAGAACTGGATGGACGTCTATCTTTTTCGGCTTTACAAACTATGTAACTATGCCGTAGCTGGTGCAATTCTTAAAGGGCTTGTGCCAATTTAGACGATGATGATATGCCATCAGTGTCAGATACGCGAGGGTCCCACATCTGGGACTCGCACCTATCACGGAAATGGACCCCTCACTTTCTGAAATAGGACCACCCTTTTAAGGTTCACACGGCTGTTTTGGATGCTGTTTTTGCGAATTCAGCTCTGAAACAGCATCTAAATCAGATCCACCTCACATTGTTTTTAGTGGAAAAACAGCATTGTAGAGCACACAATGTTGTTTTTTTTGGAGGCGCTGTTTTTTTTATTTTAGTGCTGAATCCTCATATAGTATATGGAGAATGCAATCTGCCTCTCACTTCAGCTTTATTTAAAACCATGTCCAAGATTGCAAATCTGTATCCAAAAACCGGTGCTGTTTTTAGATGTGAATTCCACATTGCTGCAGTTTTCAAGTTGAAAAATTTTCAAAAACAGCCGTGTTAACCTACCCTGAACTTCACTTCAAAACAATCCTTGTTCTTCGGTCAGGTCTTCTTTAGACTAGTAGTTCATGGCATCTGGAGGCAGTAAAAAAGTGGGACACTGCGACCGTTGCACAACCTCGGTGTTCCTCTTTATGGGTAAAAAGCCACTGGTGTCCATGATGGATTTTTTTAATTTGATTAGAAGTGGAACAATTTGCTGATTCACTACATACAAGAATTTGATCTTTCCCATTGAGACAATGTTTTTGGTTCATAACATCAACGCTGCTGTTTGTTTTCTTCTCTTGAAATTGCGGTAACTGTTGTTACATGTCCTCTTTCATTGTGACAGTGCTTCTGTTATGGTCTCAATGCACTTGTTATATTGGATTAGTTATGTTGAACTTGCAATACTCAGCTCGGTTTTATGCCTGAAGCTACTAATAAACAATGCCAAGAATGCTCCCAAAGATAACTGTGAAAGATTGTATTAAATGGGAATTTTTTTTCTCTCTACCCCTCCAGTGTGAAGAGAACATAAAGGGGTTGTCTCACTACATTGATTCATCTTACCTCAGTCCTGTTTTCTTGGTTTCACTCTGAATTGAGGGGCGTGTTTACTGGCTTCTACTAGGCTGCAGTAGAAGCCAGGTCTGTAGCTATAACAACCAGTGCTAGCAGCCTATCATGAGAGAGTAAGCAGGTCTGTAGTTATAGTGACCAGTGCTGGCAGCCTATCGGGAAAGGATCAAACAGGTCTGTAGCTATAGCGACCAGTGCTGGCAGCCTATCAGGAGAGATTTAACAGGTCTGTAGTTATAGCAACCAGTGCTGGCAGCCTATCAGGATAGATCAAGCAGGTCTGTAGTTATAGCGACCAGTGCTGGCAGCCTATCAGGAGAGATTTAACAGGTCTGTAGCTATAGCGACCAGAGCTGGCAGCCTATCAGGAGAGATTGAACAGGTCTTTGGGTTACCCTATGGGCAAACGCCAAGAAGGCTGGCAGCCTTTTCAGGAGAGATTGAACAGGTCTGTAGCTATAGTGCCCGGGCACTGGCAGCCTATTAGGAGAGATCAAACAGCGTCTATAGGACCGAAGGAGCTGATCCCAGCCCATACCAAGAGGGGAAAATCTAGGAATAGGTAGGACACTGTTAATGGACACATATTGCAAAGTGACTTATTTTTGCAAGATCTTTAACAAAAAAAGCAATCCCTGTAGTGAGACAACCCCTTTAAGACTAAACTGTTCAATATTTTACTTGTAGGTAAAATTGATTTATATTGATCCATTAATCACATATGACTAAAGATCTTTGTTCCTCCAGAATTAAAATATTTAGCATTAATTAATTTCTATAAAAGTGTCACCTTATCCATATGGCAATGTGGAAATTAGGGTGTTAAAGTCTTGGTTGTCTAACTATAGACATGGACAGAATATCAATAGCATACTCCATCTATGTCTGATAGGAGTGGGTCCCACATCTTTCTTGAGAAGGAGCCTGAAAACCTCTCTGGAGAGGTGGTCAGGACTCTCCAGTTGAAATCAATGGAAGTTCTGAACACAGCTAAGTGTCATGAATCCATATTATATCGCTATTCCATCAATGTCTATGGTGCGACAACCCCTTATTCATAAGATATCCATCCTAACTAGCTTCATGGAAAACCTATAGCTGGAGAACAACTCAAGCAGATTGGCATTTTCATACTGATCAATTTTTTTTTAAGCATCTTTAGGTTGCTAATTTAGGGGGAAATAGTATAAAAATAAGATTTAAAGGAACAAAGTGAGGGGGGGGGGGGGGGGAAAATTCAGGAGTCATTGTTACAGGTGTTAAAGAGTCACAGTGGTATACTGAGCACACCACTATACATCAAAAGAGCTAGAGAGAAACAATTCCTTGAAAATGGGAACGACTACGGAATCAAAACTGAAAACGAATAAAAAAAAAGATTTGCTTTTAATAAATTGAAAACTAGAACTACATATTATTATTATTATTATTTATTTTTGAGCGCCCTTGGTTCCTGGTCGCTGTACATTCAGGTTTTCATATCATAACATAGCGTCAAAACAGTACAATGGTGACAAATTACTAACTAAAAAACAGCGCTACAGAAGGAGTGGAGGATCCTGCAGATAGGGCTTAAACTCTAAAAGGAGCTACGGTGGTGGGGGGGGATGGGGGTGAAGAAGAGACAGAAGGTGAGGGGCAGACTTGGTTGTGGATAGTGTCAGTGACAGCAAAGGGTTATTGTTGGTTGTAGGCAATCCTGAAGAGATGGATTTTCAGGTTGCTTTTGAGGCTGGTCGTTGAGTGGGGGAGAGTCTGAGGTGTTGGGGCAGTGAGTTCCAGAGGTGTGGTGAAGCTAACGAAGAGAAGTCTTGGAGACGGTGTGTGAGGAGCTGATGAAGGGGGAGAAGCAGAGAAGAAGGGTCCTGTGGGAGCAGAGATTGCTTTGAGGGGAGATATATGGAGATTAAGAGCCGAGTTGTATGGAGGCGAATGGTTAGTTGGAGAGCTTTTGGAGGTAAGATTACAAACTTTGAAGGATCTCGCTGGGGCTATGGAAGCCAGTGCAAGGGTATTGGCCCCGAGGGGATGTGGCTGAGGAGTAGCGAGGTGAGGGTGAATCAGACGGGCTGCAGAGTTAAGGATGGAGTGCCCCGACGGGGAGCGATGGTTGCTAGCTGAGAGGCCACAGAGAAGGGATGTTGCATAGTCTAGGCGTGAGATCTGACGAGGGCTGGGGAACGAGCATTTGTGATTTGAAGTTTAAGGACACGCCGCATGAACGGGATAATGGGAGACTTTTTTTCTCGGTTCAGGCGAGGGGCAGTGTGGAGGTGGAGGGTTTGGATGTGCGGTTGTGAATGACAGGATGGAGTCTAGGGTTATACCAAGGCAGCGGATCTTGGTAGAGCTGTGTGTTTGACGGAGGAGTGTAGACATTTGACTGGTTGTGAGTTCTGGTGGATTTGGGTATGCGAGGGGGGGAAGGTGGAAAGATGTTGTTTTCTGGTTCGAATCATTTTGATGATGGAGACAAGGACGGGTGGATTGTTCTGTAAGAATCTTTGATAAAATACTCAAGTTAGTCGTGGTCTCTGTCGTATTCGTTCGCTCTAGTTTATCTGACAAACAAGAGCAGTATGATCGTAGAAGGATCCCCACGACACACGAAAAAGAGGACTTAAACAGAAGTAAGAGAGCAAGAAGACTGCTAGAAAGACAAGAAAGGCGAAAAGAAGGAGATGAAAAAGAATAACCGTGATAAGAAAGAGAAACATAAAACAAGTGCGTTAACACGAAGAGGAAAGAAGAGGGTGAAAAAAGGCTAAAAATATGCAAGAAATATCCCGAGAGAAGAAGTAGGGCAAGTACATGTTCTAAGAAAGTACGGAAAAGAATGATTGAGAAGACAGGAAGGAGAAAAGAAAAAATGAGGAGGAAAAAATAAAGAGAAGAACCAACGTATGAGGTAACAGATCAATAATAGGGGGGTAGTGGGAACAAAAAGGGACAAGTGATGGCATTGAGATAAGGAGTAGAAGAGAAAAGTACGAAACGCAGAAAGAAGAAACGAGAGAACAGACCAAGACCAGAGGAAAATGAAAGAATCGGAGAAACAAAAAATAAAGAATAGTGAGTTTGAGGGGGTCTTGATAAAGTAGTCACGAGCGGAATACAATAGTTCATTAAGAGAATCAGAATAGAAGCACAAAGAGGAAATTGTAGATTGAAAAGAAGCAAACATGAGGTGAGATAACTGAAGTATAAAGTGACATGGTTGTTGTGGGATTTCTGGTGTGAGATAGAGGGCATAAAAGAAGAATAGACGATTACAGAAGAACTGAATCAAAAAAGAAGGAGAAAGACGGAGGAGAATAGACAAATTAAAGCAAATAGAAGTGAAGGAAAGTAAAAGGTGAAAGGAGAAAAAGTCGTACGGGAAGAAAGAGGAGTGCGGTCCTAATCGGGGGCAGGAGAACCAAGCAAAAGACGTGAAAATGAACGAGTAGAAAAAAGAGAGGGAAAAACTGTATTAGAAAGAATAAAGGAAAGCGGAATAAAGAAAGAGGGTGCAGAAAACTGAATATATAAGACTAGAAAAACGAGACAGAAAATTAAGGCAAGGGAGAGGGATAGAAATAAGAACGAAATAGAGTAGAGCGACACAAAAGACGCATTCGCCAACAGGAAGAGACAAAAAGAAAAGATAATAGGGGGGGAGACAGATAAAGAAAGTAGAAAGCTAAAGAAGGGGACAAGTTACAACAGAAGAAAACTAAAAAAGTGATAACAAAAAAATGAAATGAAAAAGTAAACAAGACTCGGATGGGAAACAAACACCGGAGGAGAGAAAAGAAGAACAATTCAAGAAGAAGACGAGAAAGTGAAGAACCCTCCCCGGCGATTGAGCAGAATACCTAGAGTGTGAAAATAGAAATAAAAGTAGAAGTAAATTACATGTACGAATCGTGATGTAGTGTTGTTTGTAGGTGAATGTTTGTTGTGAACTATGGTGTTAGGGGTTATGTTGTTACTGTTAAATAGTTTGAAACGAATAAAGATTGGATAGAAGAGTGGCAGAAAAATAGCGTAAAGTCATGAAGGTGAGCAATAATGCATGTAAGAGAAACAGAGTAAAAATCATAAAAAACAGAAAAGGGAGGGGAGTGAATAGGAGAAGAAGAATGAAGGAAAACGAGGGAGAAGAAATGAGGGGGATAGACTTGACGGAAAAAATCAAAGGAAGGAAAGAAAATTACAATAGTATGGAGAAAAAACACGGGAAGACAGTATTGTAGTTCCAAGAGAGTCAAAATATAAGCAATCGGAAACAAGGATAACAAGGAAGAAGAGGAAGAGAAACAGGAAATCGAATCGGGGAGACCAGAGTGAAAGTAAAGTAGCAATTGAGAGTGAAGATACGCAGAAGGAATGATGGGGATGCGAGTCAAGTAGTATAAACAGTGGAATACTGTATAAATGAGTTCCGAAAATGTTAAATATATATGTAACCAGAGGTTAGAAGAGGAAATATTGATCGTTGATTGGAAGAAGAGTTGAAGTTACTAGGAGATGGAACTAAAGGTGAGAATTATAAGCCGGGCTTAAGATAAGTGTGATGTGATTGTTAGACGTGAAGAGGTAGGTAAGAAAATGGGCAGAGGGAGGAGAAAACTAGGGCTGGGGGGGTGTGTGTTTAAAGGGGGTTTGGTTTTTGTTGGATTGATAATTCAGGTTTTGTTTGTTTTATATATTTGTGTGTACTTGTTAAAGAAAAAGGTAAAAAAACAAAAATGAGAGAGAAGTCAGAGAAGAGAGAAAAAGAGTAAGAAGTAGAAACAACACATACAAAGGATGGAACCAGACGGAGGAGATGAAAGATGCGAGATAAGGAAAGCACATCGAAAAACACAGGGGGAAAAGACAACAAGGGGGGTAAAAAGAGAGGAAACGCGATGGTGGGGGGGGAAGAAGCAGAAAGACGGATGGGTAGGAATATAATAAGAAAGGACGGAAAAGAAGAGAGACACGGAAAAGGGTAAGTGAAGAAAAGATAGCAAAGACAAAGACAAAAGAAAGGAAGAAGAACAAGAAGGAATAGATAATTCATAGTGGCAGAGCAACGAACAAAGTAAGAGCAGAGAGAGGACGAGAACTAATACCAAAAGAAACGTAATAAAGAGAAGTAAGGAAAGAAAGAAAATTGGGAGGAGTGAACAGAGAATACAAACAAAAGGAAGAGAAACAGAACTGAGAAACCCATCAGAGATGAACCTGGAGCCCAGACCAGAAGACACGAATAGGAGAACAGACAGAAGAAGAAAGACGACACAAGAGGAAGCGTGGTAGAGAAAGAGAGAAGAAGTAGAAGAAATGATCACCGTGAGTGTTGAACACAAACTGGGAATGAGAAAACTAGACTGATGGAAAAAGATACTTGACACGAGGAAGCACCGGAGAACAAAGAGAGGATGAGATGAAAGAATGTAAAGTAGAGCAGAGCATCTTAGAGAAAAAGAAAACTAGAGGAGTAACAAAGGTCTGTAAGAATTCAGGAAAAGAAGGAACTAATCAGCCTATTCAATAGTTGAGACAGTAGATAGAGATAAATATGTATAACTCTTTATGAAGAAAATTAAAGAGATAATATGATTGACTAAGATTCGGGGTAGAGTAAAGAGGGATGCAAGAGAAGGGACGTAAAGGACATCTGTAGTATATGGTGTAATTTCTATAGGTTGTGTTTTGTATATTTATGTGATTATTTTTCAACAGATAACAGTAAGGTAAGAAATAAGAAAGAAACGAGGCGAAACAAGAATGAGAAGAAGTTAAGACTATAAAGAAGTAGAGGGTGTGAGAAATTCATGAGGAAAGGAAAGAAAAAGAATCATAGAAGTATAATAGACTGGTAGTTATACTAGGTTTGATAAACAAACAAGATGGGTTAGAAGGAAATGAAGGACGGAAAAAAGAAAGGAGATATAGTGCTAAAGGGGAATTGGAGATAAGATAACACAAAGAAAAACAGTAGTAGTAAGGTTACTACATTGAGAGACGAATGATAGACAGATGTTTGATTGATTATTGGGGGGAGGGTGTTTTTGATTGTAGGGTTATTTCTGTCAAATGTTGCTCGACTACCATTATCATGATATGTATGGCTTGTGTATGATGTGATTTTATGTTCACTGTCTTTGTATTATTAGGTTCTGATGCGTGTGTGGATTGTTGGTTGTGTTTGGTCTGGGGTGGTTGTTCTTGTTACTAGTGTCCGTGGTTTTTTTGTTTCGTGTGTTTGTTTATGTTTTGAGTAGTGTTTTGTTGTATGATGTGTGTTTGTACTTGTAGATGTAGATTGTTGGTGAATTTAGGGACGCTGATAGTTGGACTAAGTGTTTATGGAGTGTTTTTGCTTTATTGATTGTCTTGTTTTGTCCTTGTTTTGTTTGTATTTGTGTGGTTGTGTTTTTCTTTCATATTAAAGTTTTGTTTGTTGGTATTTGTTCTGTTTGTTTCTTTTGGAGAATGTGTTTGTTTGTTGTCTGATCTGTTGGTGTTGTTGTCGTTAGTGATATGAGTTTTTTTTTGGTAGTTCTTTGAGGGGTGTGTTTGGTATTTTCAGATTTTGTATGGTGTTATTTTATTGAATTTGTTATTTGTGTTGGTATTTTTTATTTGTTGGTGTTGTGTGGTTGTTTTTTTGTTTGTCTCTTGTTTTTATGGGTTGATGTTATAGTTTTTAGGTGTTTGGTTTATTGCGTGAATAATACGTTGGTTGGGTGTATGATTTCTGTTTGGCATTTCTGTTGGTTTTTATGTATGTTGTTAAATGTATGTGTGTGTTAGTTTCTATATATTGTTATAGAGAACTGATTGGTCCATAATGTTATTTATTGGGCTGTGATTAGTTTTGTGTTCTGTTTTGTTTGGTGTTTCTTTGGTTGTTGTTGTAATTTTGTATTTTTTGTCTTATTGTTATTAGTTTTGTGTTGGGTAGTGTCTTTTGTATGTTTTTGTGTTTGGTTTCGAAGTGTATGTTGAGATTAGACTTTTTACTAGTTGTTAGTCTGTGTGTGTTATTGTTGTGCTGTTTGTTTGCTTGTTCATTGGTGTACAATGTACACAGAAAGATTCTGAAAACGAAGGAAGAAGAGCGAAGCCGAAACACAGAAATCTGTTTTAAGAGAGTAAAAGAGAAACAATAACAAATGAATAGGAATGGGAAGGAGAAGAAGTAAGGAAAGAAACCGGATTGGGTAGAGTAAAAACTAGAAAAGACCAAGAATACAGAAGAACAGAAAAAAGAAGAAGGGAGAAGAACATATCGGAACAAGGAGAAGAGAAGAAATATAGACAGAAAAAATACAAAGAAGAAAAAGCATCAACAGATAGAAGAGATTCAAAGACAATAAAGGATAAGATGGAAAACAAGAGGTAGAAAAAAAAGAAGTACGAAGAAGTTCAAGAATAAAGAGATCAAATGAGAAGTAGGGAACAGGAAAACCAGGTTAAAGCATATGAAGTAATAGAGACTAGTATAAAGATTAGATTGCAGAGAGAAAGTAAATGACTAGATGTAGGAAAGACCAACACAGAATAACATATGAAAAGAAGGAATAGAAAAACTGACGATGACTGTGTGACGTTTCCAGTTTAAGCTTCTGTGTCCTTGTTTAAATGACACCCGGGGAATTCAGAGAGAGGAAGGAGAATAAGAGGAAAAGTGTTTGAGATAAAATAACAAAAAGACAGAAGAGAAGAAAGTAAAGAGGGAACACAAGAAAAAGAGCGAGAGAGATTGAAGCCAATAAAATAATGGAGGTATAAGGGCAGAAAG
The DNA here is from genome assembly GCA_025379985.1 of Phyllomedusa bahiana. Classification (NCBI taxonomy): domain Eukaryota; kingdom Metazoa; phylum Chordata; class Amphibia; order Anura; family Hylidae; genus Phyllomedusa; species Phyllomedusa bahiana. The sequence continues at coordinate 68,345 of JAODAL010000890.1, forward strand.
GGGGGTGGAAAGACAAAACGGGAAAAAAGAGGCAAAAACCACAAAAACAGAAATTGGGGACAGGGAAGACCCAAGGAGAGAAGAAAAGGGAGGGAAGAGATAAGTATATACACTAAAAGAATCGAGGGTAAAAAAGTCGATCATTAAAAAAGAGAAAAGAAGACTAAGGAGGGAGAGACGTAGAAGAAAGAATGAAACTCAACAGAAAGAAGTTAGGAAAATTAGAGATGCAAGAGGAAGAAAAGGTGAAAGGGTCAGATAGTAGAATGAAAAGAAAACAAATATGTAAAATAGCAGAAGCAAAAGAGAAAGGATGAAAAGTCAGAAATAGTAGAGGATGGGTGTATACACCGTAAAAAAGTGAGTATGTGGACAAAAGATGATTTCTAAGTATCAGTGAGTGGAAAAATTAACACCAGTAGCAAGTCTGTAGGAGTGCATCAACATCATATGATAAAATAAGATGGGGAGAAGCAAAGAAAAAAGAGACGAAACAAGTGCGAAGAAAGAGTAGAAAAGATCTTACATAGGAGAGTATAAGATTAAGAAAGGTAGACGATTGGGTAGGAAGAACTGGGTATCTGAGAACACACAAGTATGCTGAGACCGAGGAGAAGTCCAAGTGTATGCTAGAGAAGGACTAAATGATAGAAGGGAGGTACACTCAAGACTAAGAGATAAAACAGGCAAGTAGTAAAAAAAAGCAAATAAACGATAGCAGTGGAGATGGACACAGACGTAAGAAATAAAGAAGTGTATCAAGTGATGTGTATTGTAAGAAGGGGAGTAGAAGCGAGACAAGGAAAACTAGTAGCGAGAGTACCGGAAAAAACAGACCCTGATAAAAAATACACAGATCATGGAAGATCCAGATAGAGATGTGGAAGATGGAAAACGAAAGTTCGAGATCGTATATAACCAGAGAGGAGGGGAAGATAGAAGCAGAATCAGTGACGATAGTTGTGATAAATAGAAGGATAAGAGAAGTAGAAGGAAAGAGAAAGGTAATTCGAAAGATAGACAAACGTGATGACATGACAGTCTATGCAAAGAATAGAAGCAGTATGTGGAAATAACATGTGAATTACGAACAACAACAGAACAGAATTATGAGAAAGATAAAAGAATATTACGAGAAGAGGAAGAGAAATTAAGATTATAAGTATGAAAAAAATATATAGATGATGACAGTGAGAGGTTAATTAGAGTTAGTAGATGAAACCTTTATAAGTGAGAGTGCAAGAAAAAAAGTGACCGAGCAGTAGTGTAAATTAACCAGAGGAGATAAAGCAAAAAATAGGGGTAATAAGAGGAAGCACCAAGAAAACGATAGAGCAGGAATTGGGAACAGTGATGAGAATGAGAAAGAGTTTAGTATCAAGAACAAAAAATGTAGGGACAGGGGATGTATGAAAGAAAACGGGATGGAGACATGAATAGAAACCTACGTAACTACGAAAGAAAGGATGTAGGAGGTGAGAGAGAAAGAAATTAAAAGGAGGCGAAATAAACAGGGGGAAAGGAGGAACAAAATCGTCAGGCAATCAGAAACACGAAACCAAGACAATGTCAAAAGAAGGGGGTAGAGAAGAACGACGAGGGTAGAAGAGAGAAAGAGTAAACCAACTAGATAAAAGGAGAGAGAAATTCAAAAAAGAAAGAAGTACTCAGGGAAGGAAACAGTAAAGTATGAAAAGACAGAATAAGAAAGATAAGAGCTAGAGTAGACATTAGAAAAAAGAAGGAAATAAGATAGAAAACAAAATATAGACAGAAGAAAGATAAAAGCATACAACGAGGATACGACCATTGCCAAAGCTCATTAGCAAGTAAACAGTGGTGTAAGAGCAGAACCAAAAGCTATCTAAATGATTAAACCGGTGATTTAGATAAGCATGATTAAGATTGACTGTCTGCATATGTTATTTCAAGGATTAGTATCGATTCTTATGTTGTTTGATTGCATTGAAGAGTATAGGTGCTTCGTAACTGTCTGTCTTCGTTTTCATGTTTTATGTCTCGACTGGAATCTAGAGAGGTAATATATTTAAATGTAGTTCAAACAAAAGACTACCTATTGATCAGTGTGATCTAACTTTTCATTACGGATGAGTAGTATACAACCAGACAGAACACAAACGACAACAACTAGAAGCAAAGCAAAGTACAGAAGAGCGTAACAAGGAAGAACAGAGAACCAAAAGGAAGAAATAAAAAGAAGAAGAAGTAGCGAAGACGTTAGACACAAAAACAGAGAAAAAGAGAAAAGAACAAGAGAGAAGAAGAAAGGAAATTAAAAACCTGTCAAAAAAAAAAACAATAAAACGGAAAGGAACAAGAAGAAAAGACAATACGCGGGGCTAGACAGAAGAATCAGAAGTAGTAGGATATGGCTCGAAAGTCAGTCAGGGATTCCGGGAGAGTCGGAGGAGATTCTAGAGAAGGTAATAATCTGGGCCGGAGATGATAGAGTTTCGGGGCTTAACGTCAGCATACTGGTGGTAATGAAAGCCATGTGAGGTATGAGTGAACGTGGCCAAGGGTGTAGAGGAGCTAGAGTAGTGGACCCCAGGACTGACCCTGGGTGGAACCAACAGAGAGCGGGCAAGAGGAGGACGGTGGTGCATGGTGAGAGACGCTGAATGTCCGTTCAGTGAGGTAGGAGGAGATCCAGGACGAAGGGCCATAGTCCGTGATGCCGAGGCGAGGAGAGGTTTTGTCATATGAGTGAGTGCCTTGGTCGACAGTGTCAAAGGCCGCGAGGACACAGGTTAGGAGGAGAAGCACAGAGTAGTGGCGTGTGGCTTTTAGCAGTTACATAGGTCAGTTGGGTTGGACTTTGGTTAGGGCGGTTTCTGAGAGTGGTGGGGTCAGACAAAACAGATTGGAGAGGGTACAAGGAGAGAGTTGGAGGGAGACGATGGCCCGGAGGACAGCAAAGATAGACATGCTGTCGGGAGTTTAGAGGCGAAATGGATGCAGTGATGATGGCGGCGAGATAGTTGGAAAGTGAGGTGGGGCCTAAAGAGATGGTTTCTTCGAGGCTTGGGTGTGATGGGTCGCATGATTTAAGGTGGAAGGGAAGATTGCCTGAGGTTAATGATAGTTTGAAGAGATGGCGTGAGGGCTGGATGATAGGAAGCACTGAGGTCGGGAATGAGCGTTGGGGTTGGCAGTGGGTATAGATTACAGTCTTGTGAGGTTTGGATCCTTGGACAGTGAGAGTGTGAGAGATTGTCATTGTGTGACAGTAGAAATGGGAAGATAGGGGGGAAGAGTGTGAGCAGGTATTGAGGTGGGATGTGGAGACACTGACAGGAATTGTGATAGACAGAGGGGACTGTGGGGTGATGCTTGGATCGTAGTTTGTTGATCGGTGGAGGTTTGTTTGTATTCAGGGCATACAAACCCCTAAAGTGGGGGACGTTACCATGCAACCCTCCTGCTTCACAAAACACACCATAGCTCACTAATACCCGAGAGGAGAGATGGGGGAGGGGAGGTGCTGCGAGGACGGAGGAGAGCGTTGAAGGTTTCTTGAACAGGCTTTTTTTGTCTGGGGTTGTGAGACAGGTGGAGGATATGAGATTGGTGTAGTAGTCTGTTTGGCTGAATGCAAAGGTGCAGATTTAAAGTGTGTGCAAGTGATTCTTTATATGAGGCGAGGTTCTCAGTGGAGCGGCGTTTTATTACAGCGGCGTGCTGCAATTCTGGAAGCTCGGCGCAGCTGTGTGGGTGGAGTCTGTGTGCCAGGGGTGTCTGTTGATTGTGCGTGTTCTGGTGTGTGTGAGAGGCGGCGACCATGTCAAGGTGGAAGTGATTGTGTTGTTGTAGAAAAGTGGGTGGCTATGTCTGGGTCAGTGAATGAGAGATGGTAGAAGAGGGGAGAATGAGATTCAGAGAGAATGCTGGGTAAGGTGTTGTAGGTTTTACGGGGGGAGCAGTAGTTTGGGGAGAGGGGGCAGGGTGCGGTGGAATTGGTGGAGAGGTGAGCAGATTGTGGTCAGAGCATGGGTAAAGGAGAGATTGAGGTGTTAGATAGAGGACAGAGGCGGGTGCCTTCGTCTGAAGATGAGGTCCAGTGACTCGTGTCCCATCTTTATGAGCTGGCTCCAGAGGTCCACTGGGCGTGAGGCCGGCAGAAGGAAGAGGAGGTGACAGGATTTGTTAGTTAGTGGAGGGGTGTCGATATTGGATGTTGAAATCTCACCATGATAATTAGCAGTGGGATGTCAGTGGAGAGAAAGTGAAGGAGCAGGAGCGACAAAAAACGTGGTCGAGGAAGGCGGGTGGCAGGGCTGGGGGTGGATGATTAACTACAGCCCACTTGGAGGTTGAAGAGGGGGAGTAGTTGAGGCAACGCGAGTCGCACCACCTCGACAGGAGGGAGGGCCCGGGAAGGGTGAGGGAAGGTAGTGGTGGAAGGGGGACAAAAGAGCAGGTATCTGACAGAAGAAAGACGGACAACGCTGCCATGTTTACATCCAGAGGGGGGGTTGGGTAAAAACTGAAGCCCGTCGTAAGAGAGTGCTTGCAGGGGAGGTTGTGTCAGAGGGTTTCAGACAAGTTTCTGTTAGTCCTAGGAAGGTTAGGTTGCGGGAGATGAACGAGGTCATGCATGAAGAGAAGCTTGTTGCCTAAGAACGTGCATTCCAGAGAGATCCAGACATGGGGGATAGTTAGCGGGTTGGGGGGAATGGGCTTTATATTTAAGGGGTTATTGGACGTTTGGTGGCTTCTTGGCCTGTAAGGGACAGGTGAAATATGAGTGGGGATGTGTTGAGGGGCCCTGGATTAGGGGATATGTCCCCAGCAGCAAGGAGAAGCAGAGAGTGTGTGAGAAGGTGTGTGTGGATAGAGCAATAAAAGTGGGTTCTGTAGGTTTTGTCGAGAGAGGTTTTAATGTGTGAAGACGGAGCGAGAGTAGAGGGTCAGGGTGTGAGGGCAGGATGAACATGGAGATATGGAGAGTCGTTTTTTGCCCAGTGTGGGGTGTTGGTGAGGATAGACAAGGAGTTTGAGAATAGGGAGCGTAGTGCATGATGTGGCATAGAAGTGCATTGTGGGGTGGTATGGTATAAAGCAGAACTAAAAACTATTGTGTACCTTCAAGGTCATTTCATGGTTCTTTTCGGATTCAATTCTGGTATAATTCTGAAGTCACACTTATGGAATAGCACTTCATGGATATTGCATCTATGGTATTGCATCCAATGAACGGTCAAGGAATGAACTAAAATGTGCACTTATATAGAAAAACTATCTTAAAATCAGAATTCCCAGGTGTGAAACAAGAAGTGGGGAGGTGGAGGTGGAGGATGTTATGAGCAGAAGGAGATTTGCAAGTGAGGAAAGCTGGGCATAGAGGCCTCTTTTCACAGTAGGAGTGATATCTTTATGACCACACGCTGATATCCAGAGTAGCCGGCAAGTGCAGCATGGACAGCAGCTAGATGAGCTGGGAGTGACTCAATAAGGTCCTAGTAGGTTTTCGCAGCTATCTGGAGCCGACTGCATCCCACAGCTGCTCGAGGGTCCATAGAGCCAACACCACCATCCAGGGGCTGCACAGCTGCTGGAGGGTCCATAGAGCCAACAACAACATCCAGGGGCTCCCACAGCTGCTGGAGGGTCCATAAAGCCAACACCAACATCCAGGGGCCGCACAAATGCTGGAAGGTCCATAGAGCCAACACCACCATCCAGGAGCTCCCACAGTTGCTGGAGGGTCCATAGATCCAACACCACCATCCAGGGGCCGCACAGCTGCTGGCGGGTCCATAGATCCAACACCACCATCCAGGGGTCCCACAGCTGCTGGAGGGGCCATAGAGCCAGCACTACCATCCAGGGGCCCCACAGCTGCTGGAGGTTCATAGAGCCAACACCACCATCCCAGGGGCTGCACATCTGCTGGAGGGTCCATAGAGCCAACACCACCATCCAGGGGCTGCACATCTGCTGGAGGGTCCATAGAGCCAACACCATCATCCAAGGGCCCCACAGCTGCTGGAGGGTCCATAGAGCCAACACCACCATCCAGGGGCTCCCACAGTTGCTGGAGGGTCCATAGATCCAACACCACCATCCAGGGGCCGCACAGCTGCTGGCGGGTCCATAGATCCAACACCACCATCCAGGGGTCCCACAGCTGCTGGAGGGGCCATAGAGCCAGCACTACCATCCAGGGGCCCCACAGCTGCTGGAGGGTTCATAGAGCCAACACCACCATCCATGGGCTGCACATCTGCTGGAGGGTCCATAGAGCCAACACCACCATCCAGGGGCTGCACATCTGCTGGAGGGTCCATAGAGCCAACACCATCATCCAAGGGCCCCACAGCTGCTGGAGGGTCCATAGAGCCAACACCATCATCCAGGGGCCCCACAGCTGCTGGAGGGTCCATAGAGCCAACACCACCATCCAGGGGCTACACAGCTGCTGGAGGGTCCATAGAGCCAACACCACCATCCAGGGGCTCCCACAGCTGCTGGAGGGTCCATAGAGCCAAACACCACCATCCAGGGCTCCCACAGCTGCTGGTAGGTCCATAGAGCCAACACCACCATCCAGGGCTCCACAGCTGCTGGAGGGTCCATAGAGCCAACACCACCATCCAGGGGCTGCACATCTGCTGGAGGGTCCATAGAGCCAACACCATCATCCAGGGGCTCCCACAGCTGCTGGAGGAGCCATAGAGCCAACACCACCATCCAGGGGCTGCACAGCAGCAGGAGGTGCCATAGAGCCAACACCACCATCCAGGGGCTCCCACAGCTGCTGGAGGGGCCATAGAGCCAACACCACCATCCAGGGGCTCCACAGCTGCTGGAGGGTCTATAGAGCCAACACCACCATCCAGGGGCTCCCACAGCTGCTGGAGGAGCCATAGAGCCAACACCACCATCCAGGGGCTGCACATCTGCTGGAGGGTCCATAGAGCCAACACCACCATCCAGGGGCCGCACAGCACCTGGAGGGTCCATAGAGCCAACACCACCATCCAGGGGCTCCCACAGCTGCTGGAGGGTACATACACCTAACACCACCATCCAGGGGCCGCACAGCTGCCGGAGTTTCCATAGGGCCAACACCACCATCCAGGAGCTCCCACAGCACCTGGAGGGTCCATAGAGCCAACACCACCATCCAGGGGGCCCACAGCACCTGGAGGGTCCATAGAGCTAACACCACCATCCAGGGGCTCCCACAGCTGCCGGAGGGTCCATAGAGCCAACACCACCATCCAGGGGCTCCCCCAGCTGCTGGAGGGTCCATAGAGCCAACACCACCATCCAGGGATCCCACAGCTGCTGGAGGGTCCATAGAGCCAACACCACCATCCAGGGGTTCCCACAGCTTCTGGAGGAGCCATAGAGCCAACACGACCATCCAGGGGTTCCCACAGCTGCTGGAGGGTCCATAGATCCAACACCACCATCCAGGGGCCCCACAGCTTCTGGAGGGTCCATAGAGCCAACACCACCATCCAGGGGCTTCCGCAGATACGCACTTGGATTTAAGCCTGGGGAATTAGGAGATCACGGTAGTAATTGGAAGTCTCTCATTCTCTTCCAACCAATGTTGGACATCCAGTTGATGAGGAAGACAATGGGAGTCAGAGAAGTCAACCATTTGTCTTGAAAATTCAAGCGTTTTCTGTTGATGTAACTTAATTAGCAGCGATGCAGTGACAAGTAGTTTGTTTTGGAGTCCCATACACAGGAGAACTTTTTGACCTTTGGCTGCCATGGAGGAGGTCGGGGCATTTGGCCTCTTTGCCTAGGACACCATAATGCCTTGTCCCAGCCTTGCCCCCAACACACAGGTGTATTTTTCCCCATGACTAAACATGGGGACCTCAAAATGGTCTTTTTTCGCATTAGATTTGCATTAGTAGGATCTACACCGAAATTGCACCCAAATCTGTACAACTTGATGGAGAAGAATTTGCAGAAATGCTTTAGATTTGCATCTGCAGCTAAATATGCTCCATTTGTGACTCACGTGAACGCAGCCCTCGTGTCAAGACATTTAACATTTTTCTTTGCTGTTTATTTTGCTCTGGATGCTTTTTTAGGCTTCACCTTGTGTCTTTGCTGCTACAGTTCAGCAAGGGGACTACTGTGAATCATCTGCAAAATGTCTTTACCTCTCGTGCAGTGATTCTTGGCAAGTACAAGAGTATTTTTTAGATTGAGTCACAAAGAATTCTGATGCAGAAGTAATTTGTGCTGATGTAACATTACAGATTCCTGGGTAGGAAATCTCTCATGTTGAATTGTCACCTACAATGTGCCCTGACATCAGCATGCCACAGCCGGATTACTGGTGAAGATAATATGATATACTCTCTATATTTGAGACATTACTCTGAACATTTACATGTGGTGTTCTGGCCGCCTATACAAATTATAGGATGGACTGTAGTTTTGGATTTATTAGGAGTTGTTTGTCATCTTAAATATGGAGCAGACATTACTCCAATTAAAGGGGTGTTCCCATCTCAGACATGTATGGCATATCGATCAGGGCTGTGGAGTCAATGTGCATTTTGGTGGAGTCGGAGTCATTAGAAGATGGACCAACTCCAAAACCATATAAATTGATACAGTTAGTACAATCGATTGCCAAGAGCAAGAGAAATTGGGCCCGGCCAGTGCTACTGCTCCCATATCTTCAGCCTCATCAAATAAGGAGTGTAATTGATGACATGAAGCAGGCAAAGCGCTGCCCCAGGGGAAAAGATTCCGCTCCCAGGGCAAACAGATTTCAGCAAAACTTTTCACTTGTTCACAAAAAAGTAGAAGCGTTCAACTGTTCATCAAAACTGACTGAGCCTGAAATTGTTAGAGATGTTGCCCCTGTGGTCACTGCTTTGCCACCAACCCAAGTTAGTGTAGAGAGGCCGTTCTCTAGCCTGGAAATAATGAGATCAGATGTGAGGTCATTTATGAAGGAACTGATGGAGGCGATACTATTTCTCAGAACAAATTCAGAGACTCCACAAATGTTATTCAGGACAATTTTCTTGAAAACTGTATTTTCCCACTTACTACAGCGTTTTGCATATTTAGAATTTATAAAATTTTTTTTGTGTTCTAAAGTTGTATCCAGTAAATATGTTAAATAGCTTGATTATTGTATCATGAGGGTGAGAAAAAGCCTGATGTTACCATTTTGCTACAGTATAAAGTTAACACTTCAACATGCACCACGTATGAGGGAGTCCGAGTCAGAGTAGGGAAATTGAGGAGTCAGAGCTTACCGACTCCACAGCCCTGATTTCGATAGGACATGCCATACATTTCTTTTAGATGCTTGTCCCAATTCTGGCACCTAAACCTATCTGGAGAACGTGCTTCCAAAAGTATCTTTGCAGAGCGGAAAAGAAGTCGACTCTCCGCTCATTTCAATAGGGAGTGCCAAGTACAGCTGAGCACTCTGCACGTCTGTACTCAGGACTACCATAGAACAGAATGGAGAGTGCCCCACAAATGCTACCTTTTAGCCTTTCTGCAGGGAGGCTTGGGGACATGTTCTCAAGATAGGTGCAGGTCCCAGAGGTGGTATCCGCACCTTTCACACATTTAAAGTATATTCTATCAACATAGCATAAATATCTGAGATAAGAGCACCTTGGTAATGGTAGGATTTTGGCATAATGCTAAATATATGATTGAAATGTTATTGATCAATCTACCCTATTCTTCCTTATGTGAATACATTCTCCAAGAGGTTTATATATACAGTTGATAATTAATTATAAAAACTCTGATTACATGTGGCATATTATTCAACAGGGTACTGTACCTTTGATTTGATGCCATAAAATAATAAACCTCTCTATCCATTCATATCCTTTGTTTTTGTACTAACATGCACAGGTGTTATAACATTCAAGAGACCTTGTAAATAAAGAGAAGTGTTGACATAGTTAATGGCTATCAAGGTACAAAGCCAGATGGTGTAGATAGAGGCGGCAGTGCTGAGGACAATCACATGTATCATGTAAACATACACAGTCAGGTCATATTAATGTAACCAGCAGCTAATATCCAAAGTAAGCAAGGACAGCAGCCAGACGAGCTGGGAGTGACTCAATAAGGTCCAGTATGTGGTCACAGGTATCTGAAGCTGACTGCATCCCACAGCTGCTGGTGGGTCCATAGAGCCAACACCGTCATCAAGGTGGTCCCACAGATTTTCTATATGGTTCAAGTCTGGGGATTTAGTGGGGCAGGGTGGTACTTGGAAGTCTTAGTCCTGCTCTTCCAACCAATTTCGGACATTTCTAGCTGCGTGACATATCTCATTGTCTTGCTGAATGATCCTATTCACTCCAGGGAAGACACTCAGCATGTATGGGTGTATGTGATCTGCAAGGATGAAGTCATACCCAGATCGGGTCATCAGTGGCATAGAGACTGCCATAAAAGTATTCCCCAAACCATAACGCTGCCACCACCAGTTTGTATTCTTCCAGCAATGGTTGCAAAAGGATTGTTCTATGATGTTTCTTGCCTAACACGCCAACGTCCATGCGTTTGATGATGCAGAAAATGTAACTCAATAGAGAAGGCGCACTTACAAAAATATTAAAAGGGTTTTGCCATGAAGTAAAATTGACGTGGGAAGTTTGTAAATTAAATAATAAACATTTCCACCATTCATCATTATTAAAAATTGTGAACCGGTTTTGTTTTAGCTGCTCCTTTAGTGATCCATTGTTTACAGCTCGTCTCCAGGGGATACGACCAGGGATGAGAGCTCCTCAGTCCTGGCCGCACATGCTCAGACATCACCTCTCCTCTCAGGCAGCTACTGAGTGTTCAAACCCCAGGTGCTGTCACTCTACTCCCGTCCTCTGTTTTCCTTAGTAATTAGTCAAACAGTGCAAATAAATAAAAAAAAGAAACCTCAATCAGGTCTGTGCATTGATAAAGAGAAATAAAATCCCCAGGTTTGGTTCCTGCAGGGATTTGAACCGAGGACCCTTGTGCCTGGAGGCAAAAACTTTACCTCTGAGCTACAATGTAGCTACTTACAGTTCTACACATAAACAGACCTTTCTTTGAGTTACAATCTAGCTACTTACAGTTCTACACATAAACAGACCTTTCTTTGACTAGAGCAGGGGTGTCAAACTGCCGGCCCTCCAGCTGTACGGAAACTACAACTCCCATCATGCCCACTGTTATAGATTATACAAATGCATGATGGGAGTTGTAGTTTCCCAACAGCTGGAGGGCCGCAGTTTGACACCTGTGGACTAGAGAGAGGAAAGGCCTGGTGATGTCATCCTGCTGGGTCACATGATATGCAATTCAAACAAATCACACACGCCCCCTTCTGAGCACACAGAGCTGAAGAGCTGGATGCAGGAGGTATGAAATGAGATCGTGGCAAAACCCCTTTAACATTTAGCAGGAAGTACTAGTCGTGTTGTGTCATAAGCACTGTTGTGTGTGGCCACAATGATACAGATCATAAAGGCTTAAAGGGTTGTCCCCATTAGATCCACTAAGGTTGTTTTTAGTGAACTTGTGGAGAAATTGGTACAGGATCTCTGACTAGTGGAGAGAGGTTTTGTTCTATTACCTGTGTATGCCCTAATAGGACAATCTATGCTTTCGTATTATGGTTGCTGTGTACACCTGAAGTATATGTTGGATTTGTGAGGGTAATAGTTATAATTTTATATTTATATGATTTTATATATACTCTTTATATACTTTTCATCAAGGTTTCCTTTCTTCTCTCCAAAGAACACTGATGTATTTGGAATGTTAATAGACATAAGGCCCCTCGTCCAATAATTGGAAACATATGGCCTGGAGGTATAGACTTATTCAAAGGAACAAGGTTCTTTGTTCCGGTAAGGAAACACCTAGAGGTGGGCTCCTTATAGAAATGTTAACTTTAAACCAGCGTATTGGAACTAGAGAGTTTTTTAAAGTAAAAATGGATTGGCTGATGTATTCCTGCAGAAGAAGGAGGGTTAAAAAAGTTAGGACCTACTTGGAGTTTGGCAGACATTGAGTATATGCAATGATGTTATATGCTGTGTGTCTCTCAATGCTTGCATTGACTAAATCCTGCATATTTTCACTTTCAACTGATTTGAAAACCCGACCAACATCTGAAATGCTTTATTAAGCTACAACAGATTTGATACACTGACATCCACAGAGGCGTAACTTCAAGCTCTTGGGCCCTAGTGCAAAAAGTGAACTGGGGCCCCCCAGTTACCATGTGCCATATACAATACTGGTGTCTTCTTATGTGACAGCGACTGCTATAGTCATGGCCAAAAGTTTTGAGAATGACACAAATATTATATTTTCACATGATCTGTTGCCCTCTGGTTTTTATGTGTGTTTGTCAGATGTTTTTATCACATACAGAAATACAAGTGCAATCATATTATAATTAACAAAAGCTTTTATTGACAGCTAGAATGAGTTAATGCAGCAAGTCAATATTTGCAGTGTTGACCCTTCTTCTTCAGGACCTCTGCAATTCTCCCTGGCATGCTCTCAATCAACTTCTGGACCAAATCCTGACTGATAGCCGTCCATTCTTGCACAATCAATGCTTGCATTTTGTCACAATTTGTTGTTTTTTGTTTGTCCACCGTCTCTTGATGATTGACCAAAAATTCTCAATGGGATTAAGATCTGGGGAGTTTCCAGGCCATGGACCCAAAATCTCTATGTTTTGTTCCCTGAGCCATTTAGTTATCACCTTTGCTTTATGGCAAGGTGCTCCATCATGCTGGAAAAGGCATTGTTGATCACCAAACTGCTCTTGGACGGTTGGGAGAAGTTGCTCTTGGAGGACATTCTGGTACCATTCTTTATTCATGGATGTGTTTTTAGGCAAGACTGTTAGAGAGCCGATTCCCTTGGCTGAGAAGCAACCCCACACATGAATGGTTTCTGGATGCTTTACAGTTGGCATGAGACAAGACTGGTGGTATCGCTCACCTTGTCTTCTCTGAACAAGCTGTTTTCCAGATGTTCCAAACATTCGGAAAGGGGATTCATCAGAGAAAATGACTTTACCCCAGTCCTCAGCAGTCCACTCCCTGTACCTTTGGCAGAATATCAGTCTGTCCTGATGTTTTTTCTGGAGAGAAGTGGCTTCTTTGCTGCCCTCCTTGACACCAGGCCTTGCTCCATGAGTCTCCGCCTCACAGTGCGTGCAGATGCACTCACACCTGCCTGCTGCCATTCCTGAGCAAGCTCTGCACTGCTGGTAGCCCGATTCCGAAGCTGAAACACTTTTAAGAGACGGTCCTGGCGCTTGCTGGTCTTTCTTGGGCGCCCTGGAGCCTTTTTGGCAACAATGGAACCTCTCTCCTTGAATTCCTTGATGATGCGATAGATTGTTGACTGAGGTGCAATCTTTCTAGCTGCGATACTCTTCCCTGTTAGGCCAGTTTTGTGCAGTGCAATGATGACTGCACGTGTTTCTTTAGAGATAACCATGGTTAACAGAAGAGAAACAATGATGCCAAGCACCAGCCTCGTTTAAAGTGTCCAGTGGTGTGATTCTTACTTAATCATGACAGATTGATCTCCAGCCCTGTCCTCATCAACACCCCACACCTGTGTTAATGGAGCAATCACTGAAACGATGTTAGCTGGTCCTTTTAAGGCAGGCCTGCAATGAAGTGGAAATGTGTTTTGGGGTAAAAAGTTCATTTTCTAGGCAACTATTGACTTTGCAATTAATTGCTGTTAAGCTGATCACTCTTTATAACATTCTGGAGTATATGCAAATTGCCATTATAAAACCTGATGCAGTAGACTTTGTAAAAATTAACATTTGTATCATTCTCAAAACTTTTGGCCATGACTGTACAGCTGAACCCCCTGTAGCTATGCCCCTGGGCCTCCAATGTCTGCAGGCTTCTATTATTTTTTTTTTTTTAAAAGCATACTATGCGGTAAACATTTGTTTATGGGATGCTTCTATGTGGAACAACTCTGCAGCTGTTGTATGCAGCAGAAAACAAGATATACTGATATATACCAGTCCAACAGAGACAAAAGACGTCTTTTTGCCTCCATTGGGTGAATGAAGGCCAACAGATAAGTTTCACATATGCATTGAGAGCTTTCCCAATGCATTCAACAGACAGACACTGCAAATGTAGTGTAAAAGTAGCCTCCAGGGTAATTCTGGGTGGAACGTGCTCCTGAATTAATATTGGTTTATGTGTTTTCCTGAAAACAAATGAAAAGGGACTGTCTGCTGCTTCACCAATATTGATACATTTAGCCATCAGTAAACAGAAAAGGGCACAGTAAACCCACCATATGTTCATGCACAAATTCAGGCATCTAATCTAGCTCTCTATTTTTCTTACTGAATTTCAACAAAGCTTTGCGGCTGTCTTACTTTTGTGATGGATTTGCTCCATGTAGCAGTTTTTGTATGTTAATTTACTTATTGAGCAACTTAGGTGTGTCCATGGGTCTGTGCTTTAAGTATATGTACAGAATTCATGTATGTCCAGCAGATCATAGGTTTTCACCTTAAAGGGGTTGTGTCGCTAAAAAGAATAGCTTTAAACATGTAGGGAAAACTAAATGAAGATGTTTTCCAAATATATTGCTTTGTTCATTTTTTTTTTTTGTTTTGTTAAGGAGCTACAAGTGATCTTATCACCTTCTGTGCTCTCTCTGGATCCCCAAGTGACTGACCTGTGTGTACCTCCCCCCCCCTGCTGTTTGTTCTATCTGATAGCAGGGAGTGATGTCATCACACAGCAGAGTGAGACCTTGTGTGTTATCTGATCTTTCAGACAAAAGAAAGTAATTACTGCTGTTTACTTAAATCTCATGCTGTAAGGACCAGGGAAGCTTCTGAGTTAATCTAACTAGAAGAAGTCTGAATACACAGAGCTCATATGCTAATTACAGACAGCTTGACCAGGAAGTGACAGAGCAAAGCAGCATTATTTCATTCATGCATCCTATGAAACATTGAGATGAGACAACCCCTTTAATATAAAAGTCCAATTGCCAATGTACTTCACAGTGCTAACTGTGAATGACATGTTGGAGAAGTATAAGTGACAGCAACCCTCAAGCCCTTCCCCAGATAAAAGCTGAAAAAGTAACAGCTAGTTTGTGTGTGAAATGCTCAGAGGACCCATAAGGGCAGGTTCACATATTGCAGTTTTACAAAAAAAAAAAAATACTAAAATCAAATGCTTTTTTTTTGTATTATTTTTTGTAAAAAACTGCAGTGGCCCGATGTTTGTTAGGCCAATATAAAACTTGTAACAGACGCTACTATTTTACTTTTTTTTGCACTATAGGTGTGTTTTTTTGTGGTAAGTGGCTCTTTTTTTTTTAAACCCCAGCATGCTGTAGGCGTAGGATTTTTTAGCGGCAGTGTGTAGTGTTTAATTCCCTATAGACCCCTAATTTTTTTTATTGACCAAGAAAGGCATGTGTACATGTGTATTGCATTTCTTGTATGAATTTATCCATGTTGCAAATCATGTGATGGAGAAAAGTGCACCTGAAAAAAAATGCGTGTACACACTTTAAAAAAAAGCCACAAAAACTGCATGAAAAAGATGCTTAAAAAGCATGCAGTTATTAAACCACTTCTTTTGGCTACAATGCTGTGCAATAAATGTGAAGGGGGCCTAATAGCTGTCATCCAAACAATTTAGCCAACACCTACTTTTCCCAGCTCCTGAGGGAATAAGCCACTGCCAGAGGCAGCTAATGCCCTGTGATTACAAGACATTGAACATGTTCACACATCTAACATGCCTGATTTACCATAAGGGGATCATTGGGACTCCTCAATTCATATGAGATAGTTGGATGGTCCTACTGAAATTGGGGCGGTTCCCATGACTTTTCTGTAAAGTGTATGGACGCTGTTAGGCAATGTTCACACGGCTTATTCTGGGACGTATTTCAGCCCATAATTTGCGCCGTACTGTGCGAATTACGTACTGAAATACGTCCCAGTCATTACTGTAATCCACAGTTCTCAAAGAGAACTATGGATCACGTCTTACGACAATACACCGAGCGGGGAGAGAAGTGACATGTCATTTATTCATGGCATATACGCACCCGCGCCCCCGCCCTTCTCCCGCCCCCGTACACATGGTGTAATTGCCGGGCGAAATACGTCCCGCAATTACTGCCGTGTGAACATAGCCTTAGGGACTGTTCACACGGCTTATTTCGCCGCGGATTGGCGCCGTACTGCGAGCCGGATTTGCGCTGCAGTACGGCGCCAATCCGTCGCAGTCATTACGGTAATCCACCGTTCTCATAGAGAACGGTGGATTCCGTCGCTCCTCCCCGCTCGGCGAATCCGCCGGGCGGGGAGAAAGTCACTTGCACATTATCCAGGCGCAATACGCGCCGTGGATAATGTAAGTCTATGGGGCCGGCGGGCCGCGCCCCTGCTCCTTATTCAAGCCGGAATTGCAAGCGCAATCCGGCTCGCAATTACGGCTTGAATAAGCCGTCTGAACACGGCCTTAGAGTAGTTGACTTTTTTTTTTCCCACCCTGAATAGAAGATAAAAGTCGTTTTACTGCCACAGAGATCTAATCCATATATTGTCGCAATGTCTATATGTGGAGAAGATTCTCTAAATATTATATCAGATTAAATGAAAGAGTAACACCAGTAATGGTCCTTAAGGGTATGTGCACACGGCGTAGTTGGATCCGAAAAGCGCATCCAAAAGCGCAGCGTTTTTTGGATCTAAAATGGATCCAACATGTACCCAAACATGAAGCTGTGTGTTGGATGCAGCAGGATCGCACCCTATAGTTTATAATAGGGCTCCTGCTGCGTCTTTCGGACCAAGAATTGACATGACAATCCTTGGAACGTGTCCGAAAGACGCGATCACTCGTGTGAACACCGATGTGTGTTTTACATTGAAAGCAATGTAAATCACATTGCTATTTGTTAGCTGTGTATTTGGATCCGTTTGGAGACCGTCAGACGGGTCCAAACACGCAGCTCAAAAACGTATGTTACACGGACCAAAAAACGCCATGTGAACATACCCTTACTAACCGCCATAGCTATAATACAGGTGAGCCGGATTAACACAATCTCCTTAGGTATATGTCACTATTTTATTTTGTGGACACTGTTCTATGGGTGCTTTCACACGGTGCGTTTTTTGGTGCGTTTTTTGGATGCGTTTTTTGTGCAGGAAGGCACAACAATTAATGCTATAAATTGTTGCACAAAAAAACGCATTAAAACCGCACCAAAACTGCACCGTGTGAAAGCACCCTAAAACTTTAAAGGGGTGTTCCCATGAAGGGACATCTGCGTAACAGGTCAGATCATAGCTAGCTTTGAGCCAACCATGTAACAGAATGAGGAGAGCGACACTGTAACCATCCTCCCCATTCACTTAAATGAGAGTTCCGAATACAGCCGAGAACACCCATTCACTAGAATCATAACTTCCATAGAAATAAAATGGAGATGACGACTGCAAGCATCACCCTCCTCATTCTGTAATAGTGTTGGCTCCTATTTGGCTTTGAGCTGACCTGTTACGCAGATGGTCTTTCGTGGAAACACCCCTTTAATTCACCATCCCTACTGGCCATGGGCCTTTGAGGCTAGTATTCAGACCAGCTGTTAATTCATATATTGCAGGGTTTCAAATTTAATGAAAAACTCTGTTGTATTGGAAGGAAGGGTTTTACAGAACACAGATTCAATGATAACAATTAGGCTAGGTCTACAGCGCAAATGTCAAAATACAGAATAGTAAATCTGCAGAACAGCGATTTGTGGCAGAGATTTGCACAAAAGTCGCGGTCGGTTTTCGGATTTGCCGTCAGCCCCGTACATTCAATGTAACAGGGCTGATGGCAAATCTGGACGGAATATACAACAATTTCATATTCCGGCAGATTTTAAACGCGACGGTAAAAAAATTTGTGCTGTGTAGACTACAACACGGATTTTTTATTGCTATCGATGCAGCATAGGGTACTGTTGGATTATTGGCAGATTCAAAATACTGAATCCACCAAAAATCCAACAGCATTTCTGTGCTGTGTAGACGTAGTCTTAGTGTATGATAATAGCGTGTTTCTCCATGCGTAAAGATGTGCTGGCAATCTACATCCCAATGATTTCTCTGGGAATCTGCATTATTGTGTTTTTCACTTGTAGTTTCCCACCAGCAATGTCATGCAGAATATTGAGCTCGTCACTTCATGCATTTCTGCTCCAATTCCACATGAACTTTTCTAGTTGAAATCAATGGGACAATAAAAATCTGTATACACTATGCGCAGATTTATTTTCTATGCAAATTACATGTGAATTCCAAGCAGGCTTATTCACATGGTATAAAACACATGCAACCATACCTCAAGCATATGATCTTTTTTTTTAAATTTTATTTAGATTTTTTTAGTGGATACAGAAACAATAGGGGAGAGGTGAGTGTAATCTACAGGTGCACAATCAAGCTGGCCTTACATAATAGATAAAGATTACATATTTGTCGGCTGAGTGAGTTTATTTGGCGAACCACTGTCTCTTTTAATCCCTACATACGTGTGCACACCTGGCTAGGCATGTGTTTTACATGAGGAGAGGTGTGAAAGCCACAGCCAGACTTCTAGGAGGGTCACATATATTCCAAAGAACATCCTCTGTCTGGTAAGGCCATGTTCACACGGCTTAAAATGGGCCGTATTTCGGCCCGTAATTACACGCCGAAGTGCGCCAATTACTGGCCGAAAACGGCCCATTCATTACGGTAATTCACAGTTCTCATAGAGAACTATGGATTACGTCTCCTCTCCCCGCCCGGCGAAGCCGCCGGGCGGGGAGATAATTCACATGTCACTTTCTAGCGGCTTATACGCGCCGCTTGCTGTGTTTGTCTTTGGGCGGGCGAAGTGCCGGCCCCCCGCTCACTCCCCCGCTCTCGCCCCGCCCCCAGCCACACGGCGTAATTGCGGGGCGTTATTACGCCCTGCAAATACACCGTGTGAACATGGCCTAAGAGTAGACAAGCCAATGTACAAATTAGATAGCTGGTGGCTCCATATTGTTCACCTAGTTTTATTTAAATGAATTAGTGCTGCAGTAGGAAAAAAAACAGCCCAAAAAACCCCCACACCTCTAGGCTATGTCTACACGCCATTGGACAAAAAACGTCTGAAAGTCAACCGGTTTTTGTCCGATGCACGACCGCAGGTTTTGTCACATTTTGTGCAAAAACCACGGTCGGTTCTCATTTTATTGCCATCGGCCCATACAGTTGATTGTATGGGAAACAGATGGCAAAACTCAAAATGGAGGTGGATTAAACCGCATGTTGCTAAATCCGCCAGCTCCAGAGGACAAGCAGAGAAAAAACCGACCTCTGTAGACTACAGGTCTTTTTTTCTATTAAAGTCTATGGGCTGCCTGAACAATCCTATTTTCGGCGGTTTTAGGATTCTAAAACTGCTGACGTAATTTGGCTGATGCTTTATAGACGTAGCCTTAGAATCCTAAAACCACCAAAAATGTTTTTCTATGCCATGTAGACATAGGCTTGTAGTCATCCCTGTTCCAGTGGTGCCGCTGCTGCTCACTTTCCCAGGCCTTCTGTTAACTTATTGGTTCTGGCAGTCATAATGTCGCCTCTGAGGACTGACAGAGGCAGCACTGGAACGAGTGGCGACTACAGAAGTAAGTATGGTATTTTACTGCAAAAGCAGCTGCAATTATTTAAATAAAACTAGGTGGCCATCCCCTTTAGTGTCTGTTATATGTACTAATCTGTATCACCAGGTTAAAAGGGATTTGCCACGATGTAATGTTGACGTGGGATCCTCCAAAATGGGTATTTAATCACTTTTCTAAATATATGTGATTACAAAAAGTGAAGCCTCTGAGAGCTACAGCCTTCCATACATGCCCTTAGTTTTCTGACAGTTTACATTAGACACTACCATGACAGGGAACATGATGGAGCTTGCAGGGGACTGGGGAGAAAAAGCAGTGAATGAGCCTGTGGCTTTTGTATAGAGAATCCACTGGTTGTAATGTCATTATTTGAGTAAACACTGCAGACGCTCCCTGCTCCCTGGCTCTCTGCTAACCCCCCCTACCTCTCCCCCATGACTCAGCATGCTGAGTTAATCTTCTCTCCTGAGCTGATAAGAGGTAAGGAACTAACTTCTTGGCAAAACCCCTTTAAGGCAGCAAAATCAGAACAGTATATTAATGAGATGTGTATAAGGCTGCATCCATGTAAAATCCGGCCGAATTCTGATTTAAAGAATCCAGCCGGTATTTTGACATCTTTTACGTGTAATGCAGAGGTGGATTTGCTGGACCAACGCAAGCGATGATAGTTAAGCCACGCAAGGGAACGGAGTCTAAGTAGCCCCCGGTATTCACCAGAGCCCGCCGAAAAGCGGGATGGACTTGCTGCGGCATCAGGCTACCAGGTCGCTACCCCTGACGTGACTTGCTTGCGATGGTAGCCGGGGTACAGCGTGGTGCAAAGACGTAATCCAGAGGCGTAGTCGGGGACAGGCAGAAGGTCAGGGCAGGCGGCAGAGGTTCGTAGTCAGAGACGGGCAGACGGTCAGGGCAGGCGGCAAACAGGCAAGGTCAGGAAACGTAGCGGAACGGACTGGTACACGGGAAATCAATACGGACTCCAACACTCTCTAAACACACGGAAAACACAGCAACGGACTGGCAGGAAGTGCTGGGGGCGTATTCCTTAAATAGAACCAGCGCCCGACAATTGCCCACCGATCGCGACGCTGGCCCTATCAATCTAGAGAAGTTGTCGTGGGCACGCCTTAAGCAGTGGGCACGCTCGCGGCGGCCGGGACAGGCAGGAGCAGCGTTCACCGGAGCGCGGACGGGTAAGTGACCCGGCACAGGGGCCAGGACCGCAGAAGGATGGTCGCGGGCAGCCGCGGCACCCACGCTAGACCCCCTGCGGGCAGAGGGGCGATTGCGGGGAGCAGCGGCGCCCGCAACCCCCGTGACAATACGTGGTTTTGGGGGACAGTTCTGTTTGTGGATTCACCCGTCCCCTTCAACCACTCACATGTTCATGATCTGCCCGAAAACCGGGCGGAAGAATTAACATGTTCTAAGTTTTTAGGAACACCAGCGGTATAAAAAAAAAAAGTCCGGCGGAAAACGTAGTCCCCACTGCACGGATTTTCTATTTAAATCAGTGTAAAAGGTTGACAGTCGGTTTAGAAATCCGAAAAACGTCTGTAAAACTGACTGAGAAACCCGCCGTGGGGATGGGCCCTAAGGCTATGTCCACACTGCACAGTTTTTTAAAAGCGCTGAAGATACGATCGTTCCTGCGGCCCCATAGACGGAAATAGGAAAGACGAGCTACAGTCTCCACAGCTCGTCTTTTCTCTGCCTGTCTTTCGGTGCGGGCAGATTATACAACATGTTATATAATACGCTGGCGCTTCTCGTTTTCTTGACGTCTTCCCATACGATACAATTGTATGGGCGACGTCAGGAAAACGAGAAGCGACTGCGGTTTTTGTACAGAGCGTGACAAAAACCGCAGTCCTGCTTCGGAGTAAAAAAAAAGGCAGATTTTGGGCCGTTTTTTGTCCGATGCGGTGTAGACATAGCCTAATAGTGCAAATACAATGGGGCAGATTTATCAACATTGCGTAAACTTAGACTACAGAGTCTCACAATCCACCACACAGAACTGATCAATCTGGTGCAGGGTCAGACTGTCTACGTTGACACCTCCTATTGGCTCACTTTATACCACCCATCGCAGCATGATTTTGACAGGTGCAGAAGTGTCTAGAAACATGATGTGATGTAAAGCATGTTTTGGCAGGATTACCATAATTTGCAGTATTTGGAAAGTAATGTCAAGTGCCTCTCGGATTACCCACGAATCCACTTGAACTTTCTGACCTCTTGACCTACGGTGTATCGCCACCCATTATAGTATCCTGATGCATTCTGGGACAGATGTCTCCTGGGAGTTTTGTTAAAAGCAGACTCGACCTTGGCATGACAAAGCGACAGTCTTTAAATATCACAGGCGGTCGCTGGCTCCCAGCTTCAGAGACTCAATGTAGGAAAAGAAATCTAAAATGCAACATTTATGTGTAAAATAAAATGTAATAAATCTATAATGAAATCATTTAGGTTGCGCTATAGACACAGTTCTTTTTGTGCTTTCACATTCTTGAAATATAGCAATGTCAGATGTGTAACCTCCCAAGAAATGGAGTTTACCACCGCTATGCCAGAATCTCGTCCTTCCCTCTCTTTCTTGTGCCTTCTTCTTTTATTCTGGGCCCTAATTTAGAAGGAACAATTAACGTGACTTTCACTTTGACTGCCCTGAATAGTAAGCTGAGCTCCAGTGAGACTCTGTGCTGCTGTATTAATATATTCCCATATCCAGTCGCTCGCAGAAGCCTCCCTTGGGCTGCATTACCAGGCCATCCCCATCGCTGTAATGTTCGTCATCATCTTCTAATATGATGATACCAGCAAGAGCGGCTTGTCGTTCTGGGAGTCCCAGTGGTACGGGGCGAAACGACCACTTCATATTCTATTCAATAATGGAGATGGCTTTTTATGTAGAAGCTTACGTACATAGTAACAAGACATGAAATAGGTTATATATAGGATATTGGCTTCTGTCCTATAGAGCTAGCAATCTAATTGATCCTGTATCCTATAGCTGTTCAGGTCAAAACATGTTTCAATAGGAACAGAGCTTTTAAACTGAAAACTGCACAAATCTCACATTACCGTCTGGAGCTGTGCACTTCTGAACGGTGATGTAAATTAGAGTAATGTGACTGCAGCAGCAGTGACATCCTCATTCAGAAGCAGAAAATAGAAAAGAGAAGACATGAGGGATGCAGCGCTAAGTACTTGCTTTTTTGAAAAAAAAAATCTGGCCTCAGGAGCTTAATATTAAATTTTTGTTAGGACATGGACAATCCTTTTAAAGCTGATGTTACCGCTGCAGCTATATACATATAAATATATATATATATATATATATATATATATATATATATATATATATATACATACATGCATACACTCGTGTGTGTATATATACATGTGTATATATATATTATAATACTATATATATAATACATACATACATTACATATATACACACTACACACATACACGTGTGTAAAATGCCAGAAAACCCATTTAGCTCTATAGCTTGTTTTCCATAACAAAATGGAGCTGGTTTATTACCGTTTAATTGATAATATCCAATGCTGTCCATCAACTTAGTGTAAACTTAGACTAGTCTAAAAATGCAGCACAATTATTAATATATGATAAATCCGTCCAACGTTTAGAAACTTCCGCCCACCTTTGTGCTATTTATTAGTTTAGTTTGCCTATTTTTTGCCAACAATTACAGCAAAATTTTGGTAAAAAATTTTGGTGCATGTCGTGGTATGCTAAGCCACACCTGTGAAGCTAAACTTCTTTTCTTGAAACAGACTTTTTGTTGGACACGTTGCAGAAGCATCTAAAGCACATAATAAATGTGGTGAAAAAAAACCACGAAAAGCAGTATTTAGGTGGAAATTGCACCAGAACTTTGGCGCAAATGCTATAGTAAATGTGTGTTTTTTTAAAGATCTATGCAAGGCATTTGGAGCTGGGAAATTGACACAAGATCCTTGTTAGAAGGTAAGTTTCACTGGTCCATTTTAGCATCCATATTATGGCTCCATCACTCAAGTCCCCCACAAAACCAAATATAGATCAACAAAGTTCTGTAGTGCTCTGTGTTGGGTACAGTAGAATATGGACAAACAACGGAAATCAGCAAAAGAGAATTTACATTTTCTACATATATTCCTTATACTGTTCAAAGAACAGATGAGACAAGGCAAAACTAGCAGTCTGTTGAGTTGTCCCACTTTGAGTGGTTTGCTTTTGGACTACTTCTAGTGTTTCAAACACAAGGAAATTTGGGTTCTTGTAGTAAGGGTCTTAGGGATATACTGTCCTTACCTTCCTTCCTGTAGTATAAGATCTCCAGCTTTCGCTCTTCGGATCCTAGTAGGGCCTGAGTAAGTTGTGTAATACTGCTGTGGGTGGTTTCTGGACCCGTTAGAAAGTCACAAGTACAAGGTCTCTGCATGACCTCCACCCGGGAGTAGCCAAACATGTCACAAAAACCATCATTACAGTAGATTATAGCACAGTTGTCCATCTGGGCGTTAGCGATCAGGAATTTTCGACCTGCAGACAAAGAGACAGAATCAAATGTATGTATATATTTTTTATTTAAACCATTTTTATTTGAAAACTAGAAATTTTTCCAACGTTCATGGCGTGCAATAAATCCATAATCAATAATTAACAAGTGCACATATCACATCAAACAAAATTAGTATTATGTCAGGCGCAGTGCTACAGCTACAATCATGCAGGAGTTCTACATTGTCCCAGATATATATGGTTTATATATATATATATATATATATATATATATATATATATATAATATATATATAATTATATAAACATTCTGCATTGTCTAATTAAAGGGAACCCATCACATTGAACCTGCTATCGGACCTGCCAGCACCATGTTATGGAGCAGGAGGGGCTCAGCAGATTGATATATGGTTCTGTGGGAAATAAATTTGTAGAATTTGCAGTTTATTCATTTAAATCCTTGCATATTCTGGGTTAAGGAGTCCAGTGGGCGGTCTTATCAGTGACTGACATCCTTTCTTGTATGATTGTGTAGAGAGATAGCTGTCAATCAATGATAACACCGCCTACTGGACTCCTTAACGCAGAATAAAAAAGGTATTTAAATAAATAAAGTACAACTTCTACTGAATATTTTCCTACTGAACGTTATATCAATCTTTTCAGCTCCTCCTGCTCTATAGCATGCCGCCTGCAGATCAGATATTATGTTTAATGTGACAGGTCTTTTTAAATACAAGCAACATTGGGGTACATTTATCAGGGCAGTTGTGCCAGAATTCTGGCACAATTTGTGCCAAAAATAATGGAATACAAGCTTTACACCACATTTACTATGTGTTTTAGACAGTTTCAGATGCTTTTGTGTCTCGTCCGACAAAGGGGGCGTGGCCTCTGCAAAAAGGGTGTGGGTTCACGGAAACAGGGGCGTGGCTTAAAATGCGACAAAAATGCAGCAGAATTTTGACGCCGTTTGTGGCGTAAAAGTAAGCCAACTTAAAGATGGTACAAACTTAGACTAGACAGTTCTAACCTGCACCAGATTTATCAACACTGCCATAAATGTGCCGCATTATAAGACTGTCTAGTCTAACTTAAAACTGTCTTAGAGTAAGACACTATTGATATATGTGCCCCATTGTGTCTTGTTTGTGTAACATTTTTGGTTTCCTGATGCAGGAACTATACAGCTGCTCATGTAGAGCCTAAAAACCCATAGAAACACAATGTGCCGACATAAAGGATCTGTGGACGTGACCTTGTTTTGGTGCACACGCACTTAAACTCATAATAGTCCCCCTTTCAGTAATTGTTTATCTACCTAATTACGAGTATCTTTGTCCAACCTACTTGCTAGCTTTAGTCGGTGTTCTTTTCTTTATATCACTTTTGTCTGATTCTTGGATAAAAGGGTCAGAAAAACTTTGCTGATTGGTTGTAGACAAGTGATTAGTGTAAAAATGTTTGTTCAGGGTTTTTTTTGGCTTTAGCTAAAACAAGAAAGGCTGGTAAAGGTTTGAAATGATAGTTTCATCTTTGTAGTTTAAATAATTAATAAATGCCAGAGACGCAGCATGGTAATTAAGTAGGCACAGCATGCTAATTAAGACATGACATCATGAAAAAGCGATGGTGTTTTCACAAATAGAGATAAATTGATGCAAATTACCAGAGTGTTCTGTTGTCCCAGCTATTTACTAGTTTCATGAGAGGGGTCCCATTTAAAGGGAATGTGTCATCAAAAATGACTTATATGTTAAACACATTTTTAAAGAATTTTTGGTTATATTTTTTTTAATTTTCCATATCACTTTCAATATTTTTTAAATAATTCTTAAGTCTGCAGTTTTTCACTTTGGCCACTAGGCCTAATAATAGTCTGACACTTCCTGTTCTGTACAGAAAGATTCTCAGTTGTCTGCTCATTATCAGCACAAAGAGGGTCAAACTGAAAGGAGACACCAGTGTGAATAGATAACACAGGATCCACCAGTCACAAGAGGAGATGTCACAGTTCACCCTTTCACCTCCCTGCACTTTGACTTCTTCCCAGGTCACAGAGCAAGACTAGAAAACTCTCCTATAGAAGTCAATGGGACTGAGTCAGTCTTAGGCCTCGTTCACACGGCTTATTTTGGGACTGATTGGAGCCGTACTGCGCGCCGTATTTACGCTGCAGTACGGCTCCAATATATCCCAGTAACTACGGTAATCCACAGTTCTCATAGAGAACTATGGATTACGTCTCCTCTCCCCGCTCGGCGAATCCGCCGCGGGGGGAGAAAGTGACATGCACATTATTCACGGTGCGTATGCAATGCAATGTCAATGGGGCCGGCGGGCAGCTCCCCCACCGCGCCCCCGCCCCTTATTCAAACCGTAAGTGCGGGCGAAATCTGTCCCGCAATTATGGCTTGAATAAGCCGTGTGAACACTGCCTTAAAGGGAACCTGTCACATAGGTTATGCCCCTCTTGCTGAGGGCAGAACAAGCCAGTGTCAGACCTGCTGTTTCCAGCGCTGTGTCCCTTATTCTGTAAGATGCAGCAGTTTTAGAGCATTTACCTCTCAAATCTGCAGTTTTCAGCCAGAAGAGTCATTCGAAGAGTCATTCAAAGAGTCAGTTTCTTTCAAACCACGCCCACCTGAGGCTAGCCCCGCTCACCTCAACTGATAAACCTATTACTTTGAATAGGTAGAAACATGTGAATAACTGCTAGGTGGGCGGAGCTAGCTTTTGGTGGGCGGAGCTAACACCTACTCATGAATAAGATTTGAGGGGTAAATGCTCTAAAACTGCTGCATCTTACAGAAGAAGGGACACAGCGCTGGAAACAGCTTGTACTGTCCTCAGCAAGAGGGGCATAATCTGTGTGACAGGTTCCCTTTAAGTCTCCTATGTGCATGAAGCTACTGTAAAGCATCTCTCTGACTACTGTTAAAGCAGTGCAAACAAGGCCTAGTGGCCAAAGTGAAATCTGCAGGACTTAAGAATTATTAAAAAATATTGAAAGTGATATGAAACATTTAAAAAAACAACCAAAAATTCCTAAAAAATGTGTTTAACAGAAAAACAGGACAAACAATGACTCATTTTTTGATGACACATTCCCTTTAAACTGCTTTAATACTGAGATTTGCTGTATACTATTGAGGTATATGAAGGGAGCTAGAAGTAATTTCAGGGGCCTATACAGTTAAAGCATCTGGGCCTCCCACCCATTACCACTTCCTATGTAGCAACATATTAGCAAGCCCCTATTTTATAAAATTTGATCAGGGCCCCTGATAGGAGTGCTGCCAGTTGGTGATATGTCTGGAGGATTTCCTGATGTATACCTCCGATGGACGTCACTGTATAGCATACTTGCTAACTCTCCCGTTTTTGGCAGGGGGATCCCACTATTTGGGGTCCCCCCCCCCGCCACCCCGGCAGAGTTGGCGAACCTCCCGCCGCTAGTAGGCTGCGGGGGCTCTTTAAATGGCCGCGGCGCCAGAGTAGCGCTAGTGTGCTACTCTGGCGCCGCTTCACCCGCACGGAGTCTCGCTGTGCAGGGAGGAGGCAGGAGGGATCGCTCCCTCCTCCCTCTGTATGTACAGCGCTGGTGCGAGCCGTACATACAGGTCAGCGGCGCAGGGGAAGTGACACGCGGCTGCACTCAGTCCCCTGCGTCGCTGAGGAGATCATCCGGAGCGACCGCGCTGCAGGAGCCTGGTCAGGTGAGTGGCTTTTATTATTTTATTTTTATTAGCTTTAGGGGGGCCTCTACCTGGCAACAAAGGGGGCACTACCTGGCAACAGAGGGGGCACTACTTGGCAAACAATTGGGGCACTACCTGGCAAACAATGGGGGCATCACCTGGCAACAGAGGGGACACTACCTGCTAACAGAGGGGGCACTACCTGGCAAACACTGGGGGCATCACCTGGCAAACAATGGGGGCTTCACCTGGCAACAGAGGGGGCACTACCTGGCAACAGAGAGGGCACTACCTGGCAAACAATGAGGGCATCACCTGGCAACAGAGGGGGCACTACCTGGCAACAGAGAGGGCACTACCTGGCAAACAATGAGGGCATCACCTGGCAACATAGGGGGCACTACCTGGCAAACAATGGGGGCATCTACCTGGCAAACAATGTGGGCACTACCTGGCAAACAATAGGGGCACTACCTGGCAAACAATGGGGGCATCCCTGGCAACAGAGGGGGCACTACCTGGCAAACAATGGGGGCATCTACCTGTCAACAGAGGGCACTACCTGGCAAACAATAGGGGCACCTAACTGTCAACAGAGGGGGCACTACCTGGCAAGCAATGGGGGCATCTACCTGGCTCAACATGGGGGCACTACCTGGCAACAGAGGGGGCACTACCTGGCTAACAATGGGGGCATCTACCTGGCAACAGAGGGGGCATCTACCTGGCAACAGAGGGGGCCCTACCTGGGAAACAATGGGGGCATCTACATGGCAACAGAGGGGGCGTCTACCTGGCTAACAATGGGGGCATATACCTGGCTAACAGTGGGGGCATCTACCTGGCAACAATGGGGGCACTAACTGGCTACAAAGGGGGCACTACCTGGCTAACAAAGGGGGCAATACCTGGCTAACAATGGGGGCACTACCTGGCTAACAAGGGGGCACCACCTGGCTAACAAAGGGGGCATCTACCTGGCAACAGAGGGGGCAACTACCTGGCAACAGAGGGGGCACTACCTGGCTAACAAAGCGGCACTACCTGGCTAACAAAAGGGGGCACTACCTGGCTAACTAAGGGGGCATCTACCTGGCTAAAAAAGAGGGGCATCTACCTGGCTACAGAGGGGGCATCTACTTGGCTACAAGGGGCATATACCTGCCTGTAAGGGGCACTACCTGGTTATGGGGGGCTACTACCTGGCTATAAGGGCATCTACCTGGCTTTCTTCCAAAGCCGTTATGCAGTTAGGTGGAGTGGGTGTGGCTTTTTAAGGAGTACGGAACACCTACAAGATGGGCGCGTCCATGCAAATTTTTGCCGTGGCGCGCTATGCGCGCCGCCCACTTCACTCTCCTGCTTTTTCAATTTCAAAAGTTGGCAACTATGCTGTATAGGCATGCGGTAGCATCTGTTAACCATACCCTGTGGTAAATATTTTTTTCACAAAATGCCTCCTCTGTGTGGAATAGTGCAGTGGGCTGTGTTATTCCATACGGCATAAAAAGATATCCTGGTGTATAGCACCCTGGTCTTACTGGCACCCTTCTGACCTCTAGGAGGTGAATGGGAGCCTATGGATTCACTTAAAGTTTGCACTGGGACCCTTCCTGGTGCACACAGGAAATTAACACTTCAAAACACAGTGTGAAGGCGGCCATAGGCCAAGTCCATATCTGCATCAGAGGTTCTGGTTGGAGCCTTCATTGCAGAGGTGGCGCTAGATTCCATTGTAATTAAAATCCCAAAATTTGGTCCAAAAATATTCAAGACAATTATATTCTACAAAAATCCCTAAACGTTTCAACCTCCTAAAACATAACTTTTAATAAGAAATATAAAATACGTAATAAATAGACCAACGCTCATAGGGACTCAATCCAAATGCAATAGACAGGTGTACACAAAAGAGACAATATACATTGGAGACAGAGATCTATACCCTATTACCTCCCTTTGACTAAACCACCCTAAACAGGCCCTTAGCAGGGTATTCGCCCTGAAAAAGAGTGGCCACATATGACTAGGAACCCCTAAATAAATGTCCCTAAACACAATTGTGTATGTACGGGGAAAAGGACTGTTTCCTACCTCATGGTCAAATGTTAAACAAACAGTAAAGGGTAAAACACCTCTTGGTCAATATATACCACCTCAGCAATGATTATAGTTAGTGTATAGCATATCACTGTGAGAAGTCAGCTTTATACACCAGGATTATGCACAATCAGTAGGCTATATACAGCCAAGAATAGAAACCTTACTTCACTGTAAGGGCCTACATAGAACACATGCTGAAAAGAATTTTAGAAAAAATTACGCCCCAGACGCATTTCCTCCCAGACTAAAGATTCATCAGTGGGGAATGCTTAATGGTGGTGGTCATAAAAGGATGGGAAAGAGATGTGGGGGCAAGTGTGCTCAAACCACGTGTATAGTGGGATTTCAATACATGTGGTTTGAGCACGCTTTCTCCCACATCTCCCGATACCCTATTTAAAACTATAGGGTGCTTTTCTGCTGCAGCAAAATCACATGCAAAGATGCACCACACTTTGGGTACGTATTAGATACATTTTATGCAGCGCTGTTCGAAAACGTATCCAAAAAGCCGTGTGAATATCCCCTAAGCGTATGCACGGGGCTGCGCCAGTTTTCTGCCGCGCTTTGCGGCCAAAAACCTGTCGTAGCCCTGTTCTATAGATGTATAAACAGTTGTACGCCCAAACTTGGCGCAATTAGTGCCAGACACGACACTTTTAAATGCGGAAAATTTGCAGGGGGGGCCGTGTGACGCCAGAATCGTATAAATGCACCAAATTTTGGAGCCAAAGGTATGAATGCGCCAAGGTTTGGCTGATAACAATTTCTAAGTGGTATGGCTGAGACACATTCTGCCATAGAATGACACATGTATAAAGTGCTGTGAGACACTTTCATACATACTGGTGCCTTTTACACTCTCTAAAGTGTTTTGAAGAGAACCTGTCACATAGGTTATGCCCCCCTTGCTGAGGGCAGAACAAGCTAGTGACAGACCTGCTGTTTCCAGCGCTGTGTCCATTATTCCGTAAGGTGCTGTAGGTTTAGAGTATTTAATGCTCAAATCTGCAGTTTTCAGCCAGAAAAGAGTCATTCAAAAAGTCAGTTTTTTCAAACCCCGCCCACCTGAGGCTAGCCCTGCCCACCTCAACTGACAAACCCATTGCTTTGAATAGGTAGAACCATGTGAATAACTGTCAGTGGGCGGGGCTAACCTTTGGTGGGCGGGGCTAACACCTGCTCATGAATAAGATTTGAGGGGTAAATGCTCTAAAACTCCAGCATCTTACAGAATGGGACACAGCGCTGGAAACAGCAGGTCTGACACTAGCTTGTGCTGCCCTCAGCAAGGGGGGCATAACCCATGTGACAGGTTCCCTTTAAGATCCTATGCACGTACACTTTTCATCCACACAGCACCGGTTTTCAGATTTGTAAATCTGCACCAGGTTTCATACATATCACCCAAAATTTTCTTAGAATAACCATGGAGGTATATAGACACATAGGTCATTTTTGGAATTTGAGACTGAGGCTCCGAATGGAGTCTCCGACGCTGATGTGAACGGGGCCTTACATCTAGATCAAGGATAGCAACGAAAGCTCGAGTTTGCAAATAGTCTTGGTTTACAATGTCCTACTGTTTGATGTCTACAGCTCCTATGGAGACCTATGTGTCTCCATGGTTATTACCAGAAGACATTGTGTGTAGTCTGATCCTGCAGTAATAATCCAATCTGTCCCCTACTGAGCAAACCTACCAAATGAATGTTTGAAAGAAGTACAAAACAGCGCTTGCCCTTCCAAAGGAGAATCAGTAGATGGAAGTTACTTCAGCCTCGATCTTTTATGTATAGTACATATTTAAACAGATTTACCAAATAAAAATGTAAAATAAAAATAAGACAACGCTTATTCTAAGTTAGGGTATGTTCACACGGCATATTCAGGACGTACAGGTACACGCTGCAATACCTCTTCCTTAGCAGATCTCTGCCTTATATACCTTTCTATTTCTTTATACATGTATATTACGCAGCGTGAAATACGATCATAAAATAACTGTCGTCTGCACGACGATGGTGATTTTACTACGAACAGTGTTTTTATTATATTAGCGGGGCAAATACAGTATATCACTGTAATCATGTGCCGTCATACGTCCCGCAAATATGTCAAGTGAACATACCCTTATTTAACATTATAGATGTCTAATACAACGTGCTTCATGCCGGTCTACTAGACACTTCCTCAGGTAAGTATATGCTACAGTACAAACAATAGTATTTTTAAGGACCTGTAACGGTGCCTGACATGTCTATTTTAGGGAGCAGTTTTAAGCGCAGTTTTGGTGCAGTTTTAACTGTGCTCCAATTAAACTGCCTTTATTACCAGCAGCTTCTTTCAGTTGTCTAAATTATTCGGAAATGTGTTTCAAGTAAGTAATCAATGACTGTGTGTGACGTCTTGTGGATACAATCACACTAATTGATCACTCACTTTCCAAACAGTTTAGATAAGTTAAAGAAGCTTGCTGCTAATAAAGGCAGTTTAATTGGAGCGCAGTTAAAAGTGCACCAAAACTGCGCTGTGTGAAAACCCCCTTAGTGCATGCGAGTATTCCCTATGAAATAACCATTCTGGGGCATCTTTCCATAAATTTCAAGGTTGTGTGGAACCCTTGCAATTCTTCCTACAAATTTGTTACTAATCTGTCAGCTGGGTGTTACCAGTTCTGCGTATGTTCCTGTACAGTCTGAGATTGTCCAAGGGCTCCAAAACACAACCAGCAGCATAGGATAACTATATGGATGCACGGCCACTATAGACTCATACTAAAAAAGCTCTCAAAATACCCTCCCTCCCCCCCAAAAAAAGATGTAGGCAGTACTTCCAACAGGTGAAAAATGACTTGAGCCATGCTATGTCTTGGCTTTCACAGCGCCTTCCTCAAGAGAAGCATAGCGTGGGCATTTTCATTGTTAGAATTGCTGCCTACACATTTTGTCTTTTTGGATCATACAAGTGCTGACAGTCTCATGAGCCTCATTTATCAAAACTGCCTAGCAGTAAGACCGTCTTTGTTGCCTTAGGGTATGTTCACACGGCGTAATTTCAGCACCGAAATGCGCGCCGAAATTACGCCGGGTGAACATAGCCTAAGGCAACAAAAACAGCCGACATTACGGTAATCCATAGCTCTCATAGAGAACTATGGATTACGCCTCCTCTCCCCGCTCGTTCAATACGATTGTATTGTACGCGCGGGGAGATAAGTGACATGTCAATTACTTGTGGCGAATACGCGCCGCTGGTAATGAATGTCATTGGGGCCGGCGGGAGCACGCACGTATCAGCACGAGCTCCCGAAACACACAATGTAATGCGATGTGTACTGTACGCGCCGCTGTACATTGTGTGAACAAACCCTAAAGCAACCAATTAGAGCTCTGCTCTAATTTTTCCACAGCAGGTAAAAAATTAAAAAATTAAAGCCAAGCTCTGATTGGTTGTTTGGAAAAACGAAGCAGTCCAAATGTAGGCCCCTTTTCACACGGCTTTTGCCGGCGAAAATTGCGGGGAGGTTTCGGCCGCAATTACGCGGCGCTTTGCAGCGGGGGGGGGTGGGGGGGGGGCCGTCAGCTCGTCGGCCCATGAGTCATTATCTATGGGATCCGGTGTAAAAAAATTCACATTATTTTCCCCCCCCCCGCGGAGATTCCCCGACCCGGGGGGGGGGAGGAGAGACGGAATCCATGTTTCTATGAGAACTGTGGATTACTGTATTTTACTGGACGGTTTGGAGCCGCACTGCAGCGAAATACGGCTGCGTACGGCTCCAATCGCCCAAAAAACCCATGTGAACTTTCCCTTAGGCCCTTTGAAAATTTAAAGGGCCCCAATTGGGTTCAGGGACAGCCTTTTTTTCACGGAAGGCCATTTTACACGGCCTTAAATGGGCCGTATTTCGGCCCGTAATTCGGCCAAAGGCGCCTTTAGGGGCCGAAAACGGCCCTTCATTAGGAAATTCACGTTCTCAAGAAAACTATGGATTACGTCTCCTTTTCCCCGCCCGGGAATCCCCCGGACGGGAGATAATTACCGTATTTTAGCGGCGTATACGCGCGCTAGCGTGTTTGTCAATGGGGGGCAAAGTGCCGGCCCTGCTTTCCCCCGCTCCCGCCCCCCCCGCCCACACGGGTAATTTCGGGGCGTAATTCGTGCAATTTTAAACCCCTGTGAACATACCGAAGGATCACACCCAGCTGATAGATTCAGTGATACATTTCTAGGAGGAATAACAGAGGAACAGCACAACACAGAGATATCAAGAAAAAGGCTCCGAATTGTTATATCACAGGGAACACAAGGATTTACCGAAACAGACCTGTCAGGAGAGTCGCAGGTCCTCTATAAACCTAGGAAAGAACCAAAACACTTTGCATTTTGGGGTAAAAATTCACCCATGGGGATCTTGCTAGCCAGTGTCCTTTTCCAACAACAAATAGATATTAAAATCTACTGTTTCCCCAATGGCACCAGTATGCCTATGGTGGTGCCAAATGGCGAGACTTTGCACAGGGGAGAAACACCCCTGAGAGCTACACACACTCAGGATCAGTATAATCTGTCATCAGAGCAGCTGATGTAGAACTGCAGGAAGCCCGCAGAAAAGGTTATAAAAATACATTACGAAAAGTGCTGAAGTTTTGGAGAGATGTTATTTAAATATATTTTTCTTCTACTGGAGAACCCCTTTAATGCCTTCAGACATTGTATCACGGAAGCATCGCCCTGTAGATGTCTGTGCCTGTATGACAGCAGGTTGCTGATTGATTTTTCTCTCTCTTATGTTATGTGTCACCATTACACAATTGCAGTCTTTGAAATCTGGATTATATCCTTTCTTAACAATATGTGTCATACACGTTGATATCACATAGCTAGAGAATCTAATGTTTATGTCTAGGATCATTTAGGTTCATGTTATCTGCTTTATGGCGCTACTTGCTATGTTGAGTTTTGCTCCTAGTACAATGCTTTGGGCACACTGACTCTTTCCTGGTTGGTATTATACCCTTTCCTCCCTTGTATCTAACTTATTATATGTTTATATTACTATATGATATATTACTACGTTTTGTAGGACACATCTGTTTATTGTTATCACTTATTTTGTATTTATAGATAAAAGTTTGTGGTGTGTTTCTATCTAAAATACATTTGTAGTAACAATGAAGCTATGATGTGTAATTTATAGTTGCGGGGATGTACTGGCTGTATTACATTTATTGTATACTGTACATTTTTCAGGTTGGGTCTATTCATAGGATATTATCTTTAGATGCTTTCCATGATCTTGCTGTGATTTATTCTTTTTGAGTTATTTTAGTAAATGCTTTTTTGTGTGTGGCCATTTTTGTAGGTTATTAATGCTGTATGCTCATGTCTATCAGTGCCTTGCTTCACATGTATAAGGCTAAAGCCCCATTCAAACTGCTGTTGGCCAGGTATCAATCAGGATGCTTTGCAAAAAAAAAAAAGAAAAAAACATAACACATACCACGGATAAGATACATGGCTCTATAGAGCAAATGTTTCCCTTTTTGGCCACTTTTGCTCTGTTTCTTAGTAGACCATGCTTTTGTGTCTGGCACATAAGCGTATAACAATAAGGGCTTGTCCCCACGGCGCAGGTTATTTGTCGGTTTTTCAGATGGCTTGTAGTTTTACAAACCGTCTGAAAACCGACAAGCGGCGCTCCCCCATAGACTTTAATAGAAAATCCGTGCAGCAGTCCCCACTATTTTTTACACCTCCGTTGGTCTGAAAAACTTAGAACATGTTCATTCTTCCACCTGGTTTTTGGGCAGAACATGAACATGTGGGTGCGAAGGGGGCGGCGTGAATGTGCAAACCGCGAACAAAAGTCGTCCCTCTGCGTGCCAAAAAAACCCAAAATACCGGTCATGGCATCCGACCGATATTTGGTCTTGTAAACGCACCCTAAGGCCATGTTCACACGGCTTAACTGTGGGGCGTAATTACGCCGTGTGGCCGGGGGCGGGAGCGGGGGAGGGAGCGTGGGGCCGGCACTAAGCCGGCCCATAGACTTGCATTACCAGCGGCGCGTATGCACCGCTGGTAATTCACATGTCACTTATCTCCCCCCGCGGCGTATTCGCCGAGCAGGGAGAGGAGGCGTAATCCATAGTTCTCTATGAGAACTGTGGATTACCGTAATGACTGGGACGGATTCCAGCCGTAATTTGCGCACTTCGGCGCGTAATTACAGACCGAATTACGGCCCATTTTAAGCCGTGTGAACATGGCCTAAGAAATAGAGCAAACATTGTCCAAAAAAGACTGCTTTCGCTCTATAAACCTGTAGCACCGCTGTGGTATAAGCTGGAATAAGTTTTTTAAGGTATCCGTTAGGCTATGTCTACACATCACAGACTTTTTGGCGGATTCAGTATTCAGAATCCACTGAAATTCCGTCTGTAACCTGTGCCCCATAGACCACAATAAAAAAAAAAAATCTGTGCTCTAGTCTACACAACACAGATTTTTTCCAGTCCTTTTGAAATCTGATGGATTTTCAAACCTGCCGGATTTTCCACCGGATTGCCCTCCGATTCCTGTACATTCAATGTATGGGGCCGACGACAAATCCGAAAACCGAGCCTGGCTTTCAGCGCATACCTGCACCAAAACCCGTGGTCCGGCGATGTTAAAATGCCGTCAGATTTTGGACGCCATTTTAACATTGCTGTGTAGACATAGGCATACGGCCAAACATAGTGTGACTAGGACCTACCTCACCCCAGTCAGCTGTTGTTATCTCTAAAACACAGAAAATGTATAGTTTTATTTATTTTTTATTCTCAACCTCTTGCAATGGAGGTACCTGTGCAGGAAGAACAGAGTGTACGAGTAATGCGAAAATCAGGCCAGTCAATTTTACATTTATCAAGAGAAGTTGAACTTAAATAGTATTGTTGGTCTCTGTGCACCATATAAACTCTAAAATCTGGTCCCCAACTAATAAAAAGTTCTACAGCCACATGTATGAAACGGTTTTGGTCTAAAACTCACCTTTTTGCCCATAGGTTTCTATTGGGTAAAAAAGTGAGTTTTAGACCAAAACTGTTTCATACATGTGGCCCAAAATGTTAATTATTGACTCAGGGTTAAAGAGGATGTCCACTTATTTTTTTAAGCTAATTCATACTGGAGGTGCAGTTAGGGAATAATAAAAATGACTCACCTCTGTCCCCAGCTCTGTGTCAGCACTGCCGAGGTCAGCCATTTCCTCCGGTTTTCTGTTTTTTCATGGTCCCGGTCATCTAAACGTCACCAGTGCAGCTGCTGATTGGCTGCAGCGGTCACATGTTTTGTCTGACATCACTGTTTGGAGCCCTTTACTTCCAAATGTTGATGTCAGGAAGTGTCACGTGACTTGTGCAGCCAATCAGCAGCTGCAACAGCGACGTTCTGACCCCCAGTACCAGGAAGCACACAGAAGAGACAGCCGACCTCGGCAGCGCTGGAACTGAAGTGAGGACTAAGGTGAATAAAAAAAAAATTTAAAAAAATTTGAACTACAGCCCCAGCATGTGGACAACCCATTTACCGTATTTTTCGGACATTAAGACATACCACCATTGTCCTCCCAAATTTGGAGGAAAAAAAGTGCGTCGTATAGTCTGAAAAATACGGTAACTTAAGGTTTCTGAAAGCAAAAGGTATCAGATTTCAGCTATAACGAGTCCTTGAGGCTTTGCTCAAGTCCAGCATCTGACAATCGCGCTCGCCCTACTCCATCTTCTGACTATGGATGCATATGTCAGTTACAGTATTTAGATGGCAAAGTTCTCCCTGGAGGTCCCATTGACAATTGTAGCCCACGCTGCCAGATGAGCAACCACAAAGAGAAGAGACACACATTCATGGGACCTGATGCAGAATTACAATCTGCTGCTTAATTTTACAGGTTTTGCCCTCCCAGCTTTCTCAAGGGTATGGCCCCCTGTGTTCTCATGAAAAAGCCAGAATGGTAAAAAACAGTTGGGCAAGTGTTCATTGTAATGTGCAGCGGGGACTCGTTAGGAACAGAAATCCAATACCTTTTACATTCGGGAATTCTGAACTAATCTTGTGACAATAATAACTTTTTATGAGACTGTGGAACTTTAATTAATTGGTGAGACTTTTACACAAAGAGTAACTTCTGGAGCGTTAACTGTTCAGGAAACTTTGTCCTCTGCTAGTCCTGATGCTGCTGTGTTCTGGAAAACTGCTGGCCGTGCTCCATGCAATATGGAAAAAGAAGTAACAGGAAGAGTATCAAGCAGAACCTATAATATATTGCTGATATAGTGCAAAATGGGAGGAGAAATTTTGTAACTTAAAAGGACAACTCAGGTTTTTTTCCCCTTAGTTCATTAGAAATTTCTTTTAGGTAACCAGTAGTGCCAGGAACTTTGCTTACCTGCAGCTGCATATAGGATTTCTGGCTGATGCAACAGTCTGTTAGGTCACATGACCTGCACTTTGATTTGCTAAAAGGCGCTGTGCTTTTGATGATGACAGGAAGTCTGGCTCTCTATGCATTCATATGAGACTGACTTTATACCTGACATAGAAATGCATAGAGAGATTCACCTCCAGGTCACACAACCATTCAAGTCACAAGACTCCGTGGCAGCAGTGAGAGATCCTGTATTCAGCTACAGGTAAGCAAAATGACTGTCACGCGTAATTCCAAAGCACGGAGGGAGGGGGGGAGGGGCGGCACGCCAGCCCCATTGACATGCATTGTCAGTGGCACATAATCGCCGCTAACAATTGACATGCCAATTCTCTCCCAAAAACCGTGGTCCAGCAATGTTAAAATGCTGTCAGATTTTGGACGTAGACATAGTCTTAGGCAATCGTATTGTGTGTGCGGGGGGATGACGCATAATCCATTGCTCTATGAGAGCTATGAATTACCGTAATAGTAGCGCGCATTTCACCGCGTATAAAGCGCAATACGCGGCAAAATGCGCGCCAAAATAAGCCGTGTGAACATACCCTTAAAGTTTTCCACTGACCGTGTAAAAAGCTTTTTCACAAAGAAACTGCAAAATTATTCATTTTAGGGTGCTTTCACACGGTGCGGTTTGGGTGCGTTTTTGGTGCGGTGTTTTGGATGCGTTTTTTGTGCAACAATGTATAGCATTAAGTGCTGTGCCTTCCTGCACAAAAAAACGCATCCAAAAAAACGCATCAAAAACGCACCAAAACCGCACCGTGTGAAAGCACCCTTAGGGTGTTGGTTTACCCCTAGTTAAAATTAGCGTGAATAAGATCAGGTGTCACTCTAATCCAAAAAAGGGGCAATAAGCAACCGGAAACGTGAACTCTTGAATACAAGAAAAATCTTTCTTTCCTCTCTAAATAACTTTCTATTCCATGTGATCTATTGCACTGTCAGTGCAACACTAAGGTAAGAGACATAAGATACCTATCCTCCCCTTTCACATCATATTAGTGATGTACTAGGAAAAAAACGCGGTCTTTATTTTATTTTTTACATATTGCCTGTATTATATGCTCTCAAATCTCATTATATGACCATTTCCTATTTCTCACTACAAGCTGGCCTCAGTGATTGGTCTATCTCCCTGTTCGCTAAGGCTGGCTCATAGCGAGCTACAAGCCAGCCTCAGAAAGGAATTTTGACAAGCGACAAAACCCCTTTAACCTATGTTACTTTAGCTTTCAAGGGTTTTCTCACTACACAGATTAGCTTTCAACTTGAAGTTACATTTCAATGAAGACTTTTTCTATATACATTGGACAATTTATTTTACTTTAGTCAAGAGACATTTTATGTGCTCTGAGTGCACACAGGTTTCTATAGTTACCTGACCTTAAAGGGGTTGTATCATTTAATTAAATGGTCTTCAGAATAAGGGGACAGTAAAAACAAGCAACTTTGCAATTGGATGTCATTTGCAAAGCTGTCTTGTTTTTACAGTCTGCCTTATCTTCGTTTTGTGTAAACACTGTTCCCCAGTGCCGGTCGGATCCCACCTCCTTTCATTTCATTGGCTGCCAGCTCTACTAATTTACATTCTGTCTGGTCCCCGGTCGTATTCACGGGAGCGAGCATTCCTGCCTCTCTCACTCAAAGTAAGGGACCGGCACAATTTCACTCTGCACAGCCAGCAGAAACACAGAGGCACTGCACCTGCTTCTACAATCAGAAAACAGCAGAATTGTGCGTCAGTGCCTAATGCAAACATAGACGGAGCATTAGGCTGCCTCTCTCACTCAAAGTAAGGGACCAACAGCAATTTCACTCTGCACAGCCAGAAAAAACACAATAATACTGCAGGGCTTCTACAATCAGAAAACAGCAAAATTGTGCCTCGATGCCTAAATGCTCCTGCGTGTAAACATAGAAGGGAGACAGATCTGTGCTTCTCTGGAGGAGTTCGTAGAAGACTGGATTCATTTGTAACAAACCTCCAGCTATGAGAGGAGAAGAGATCAGTGCTCTGAGTTCAGAGAAGACTGTCTAGACTGAATGCAGGGCTGTGGTGTGTAAACAGCTCTTACAAAATGAGACTGCATTGGGAGAACGACACAGTGACATGTAGACTCAGGGTGGGGGGAAGACACGGGAGCGAGCATGAACAGTGAAGGGGGGATGATGTCATCCCCCTTCAGTTAAGAAACACCCAACTGGGAGGGGAAGAAACGCCCCTGGATTTGTAGAGCTGAGCAGCTGAGAGCACAATGAAACACACGAACTGCTGAAGCGATACATCCCCTTTAACTCTTATCTGATTAGAGTAGAGAGCCTAGAGCAGGGAGCAATGTCTCCGCATGGACAAAGTAATTATGTCTAACAAGATTAGCTTCTGTTTACAGATAAAGTCACTGTTTTCAATCCTCACACTACATGTGGATTTAGTTTAATGAAGATAACCTCTCCTGCACTTGTCAGTGCTAGAAGCAGAAGATGCTAATTACTGCTATAGAATCAGCCACATCCCGATGAGACAGTGAGTGTAAAACTGCTTATGATTCAATGAAACAGCCTAATGAAAAAAACCCTTTCATGTTTCATTAAAGGTACCGGTGTCTCCATAGTACCAGGAATTGTTTGTGTTATCTGCCAAGGATATATCCACATTCACAAAAATAGTCTTGAGAAATTCCACAACACTGAGTCATTTTTTCAAAAATAATTTCCTTCATTCTGTCACTTGTAAAACCATATCTGACAGCTGTTTATTTCAGAGTTGTTTATCCCATTTTTCGGAACTTTTTAACAAGTTGACGTGAAACCAATCCAGGCTCTCGCTTTTCATATACTGAATCGTCCAACTAAAACCTCAAAATATGTATTATGTGCGTATATATATATATAAAAAAGCATATGACAGGACTTTCTTATGGAATTTCATTTACTTGATAGAGCAATTTTTTTTCCCATCACAGATGCACAGGGTATGTCTCCCACAGATCAGCAGATCTATTGACCAGGCCTGATTCCAGGGTAGAAAATCCTCTGTTTTGGGAGCAAGGTTGAGCCCACATTGGGACACATTAATTAAGGCAGTTGCGTCAGAATTCTGCTGCAATTTATGCCATAAATAATTTTGTACAGGCTTTATATCACATTAATTACATGTTTTAGACCATTTCAAGACGTCTCTGTGCCTT
This sequence comes from Phyllomedusa bahiana, assembly GCA_025379985.1. Classification (NCBI taxonomy): domain Eukaryota; kingdom Metazoa; phylum Chordata; class Amphibia; order Anura; family Hylidae; genus Phyllomedusa; species Phyllomedusa bahiana. The sequence continues at coordinate 110,080 of JAODAL010000890.1, forward strand.
GTCCAACGAAAGGGCTGTAGACTTGGTAAAAAGGTGTGGCTTAGTGTGCCCCGCCATGCGCCCCCCAAAAAAACCAAAAATTTGCAGATTTCTCAACACTATGATAAACGTGGTGTAGTGTAAGACTATCCAGTCTCACTTAACACTGTTTAAGAGTTAGGGTGTTTTCACACATAACGTTTTTTGGTGCGTTTTTTATGCAGAAATGTACAGCATCAACTGCTGTGCCTTCCTCCACAAAAAGCACCAAAAACGCTCCATGTGAAAGCACCCTTAGACACTGTTGATAAATCTGCCCCTTTGCGTGCACTCTTCTGAGGAGCTGTGTCCATATTGTTCCTACAATGATAAACATCTTCCTTCTCAGGTGTGAATTATACGCTCAAAATTTTTTTTCCATAACGCCCATTATACAAAGCCAGACTGGGTACATAACATTTCTGGCCTCTGTTTAGCATACACAGCAGGCTGGATATGTTATACGGATGCCTTCAATGCATACCAAGAGATGGCATCCATCACCCCTGGGGTCCCATGGTAAAAAAATAAAATAAAAAGTATCCTTTTTTTTAATGCTATTGTATAGAATAGGGTAAGCTCCTGCACTATTCTATACTTTTTTGGGGGGATAAACAGATGCATACTGGCCAAATGTCGGCCAAAATTACTAACTTTAGGTCTCCTTTGGTCCATTTAATCCTATGGATACATTTAGCAAATACCTCAGGGGCTTTCCTGGTATAAATGCTAAATGTATTGCATATCTGTAGTCTGTACCTTGCCTAATCGTTGTTAGGGACCTGATACATGTTTTGTAGAATGCTTATAAAAGTATAAGCATGAGAGAGACACTGATGGTGCTCTGTTCGGTAGTCGCAGGGCGTGTAAGGCTATGTTCACACGGCAATGACTGGGATGTATTTCAGCCCGTAATTTGCGCCGTACTGCGCTCAAATACAGGCTAAATCAGTCCCAGTCATTACGGTAATCCACAGTTATCATAGAGAACTATGGATTACGACTCCTCTCCCTGCTCTCTCAATACGGCGAGCGGGGAGATAAGTGACATGTCAATTATTCACGGTGTATACGCGCTGTGAATAATGAATGTCTATGGGGCCAGCGGGCTGACGCCCCCCCCCACCCCCCACCCGCCCCCGGCGTAATTGCGGACGAAATACGTCCCGCAATTATGCCGTAAATAAGCCGTGTGAACCCTGCCTAAGAGTCTTTGATCGGCAAAGCATTGTCTCTACTACTATCACCCTGTGCTCATGGTATTTATTACAGGACCTCTTCCTAGCAAGGACAAAGGGTAAGGGGTTGTCCACACGGCATTTTTGGATCCGTTTTGGATCCGAAAATCGCATCCAAAAATGCATTGACGATCAGATCCTAAACAGATCCCACACTTATCCAACAGGCAGCTGCGTGTTTGGATGCGTGTTGAATGCAGCAGGATCGCACCCTATAGTTTATTATAGGGCTCCTGCTGCGTCATTCGGATCAAGAATTGACATATCAATTCCTGGAACAGATCCAAAAGACGCAATGAGACGCGCATCAGAGATCACTCATGTGAACGCCGATGTGTGTTTCTAAGTAAAAGCAATGTAAATCACACTGCTATTTATTAGATGCGTTTGAGTCCATTCAGGGTCCAACAGACGGACGCAAACACGTATCTAAAAATGTATGTTCACAAGGACTCAACACACTGTGTGAACATACCCTAAGCAACAGCTATTGTGTGAGGCATCATAGAGCTTGTATTGCGCCCCTTCTGGTCACAAAAGGAAACAGTTGTCATACTCACCAGCCTGATTAATTTCTAGGCACAAACAACTTGTCCAGGAACAAATTGTTGTATTAAATTTACAGATTTTATTTATTTTTTCCTAGAAGCCCAAAGGCTTCAGTTATTACTGCCCTGCTTTTCCTTGCAAAGTACTGGTTTCTACTGTGGGGATTTAGTGGTGGTATGAAGTCTATAAGGCAATGTGCTGTGGGGAAAAGCAAAATTGTTGTCTTTCAGATAGAAGAAAACTGTGTAGGTTTCTTCCCCGTGGAGAAAAAGTAATTTACATACTTGTTGCTCCTTTAAAATTATTAAAAGTGTGTTACAATATTCAAAAATACTCGTCAGTTCTTCGGGGATTATATAAAATAGAAAAAAGAAAACACCTTATAAACCTGTTCATTCCAGCGCCACCATTGGTCCCAATGTGCTGGCTGATTTAAATCACAATCGGCGATCACGTGATGCTGCAGCCGCCTCGGCATCCACGTGCCATATCCTGGAAGAGACCGCTGCAGGGCAAAGTGGACAATGAATGTGGCATTATTGTCCAGGATCACTAGTAGCAGCGGCAGCGATGATATATAAATTGCAAAAAGGGATGAACATTGTCTTTCAAGCCAAGGCTGGCGGTAATTCTGACAATGCGCAGTTTGTGAAGTGTTTATGTGCTGCTGTGGGGAAAGTGTATTGTGAGTGGACAAATGGTGCCATTGTAAATAAGTAGCATGGAAACTGCAGAGCACTATGTGTCACTGCTGTGAGAGGTGAATGCCCACCACAAAGGTGCACAAGAGTGAACCGACACGCTTCAATAAAACAGCTCACCGCCAAAATGACACTGGGGGCAGCTAGATTTGTGCCCAACACAACAGTTCAGCAAACCCTACTGCATATGGGGCCCCGTAGCAGACGGAAGTCAATGCACCTCTGCTAACCCTACTGTGTATGGAGCAGATGGATGTCACTGCACCTCTGCTAACCCTACTGTGTACTGTATGTGCCCCGGAGCAGATGGATGTCACTGCACCTCTGCTAACCCTACTGTGTATGGAGCCGAAGCAGATGGATGTCACTGCACCTCTGCTAACCATACTGTGTATGGGGCCCCGGAGCAGACGGATGTCACCGCAGCTCTGCTAACCCTACTTTGTATGAGGCCCTTGAGCAGACTGATGTCACTGCACCTTTGCTAACCCTACTGTGTATGGGGCCCTGGAGCAGACTGATGTCACTGCACCTCTGCTAACCCTACTGCATATAGGGCCACAGAGCAGACTGATATCACTGCACCTCTGCTAACCCTACTGTGTATGGGCCACAGAGCAGACTGATATCACTGCACCTCTGCTAACCCTACTGTGTATGAGGCCACAGAGCAGACTGATGACACTGCATCTCTGTTAACAAAGAGAGCAAAGTCTTTCGGCATTAGACCTCGGATTCTCCAATAAGTCACATTTTCTGCACCATCAAACAAATGGACATCGACGTGTCAGGTAGAAAAACATCAGAGCACACACACACTGAAGCCATTGCTAGAAGAACACAAGCTGGTGGTGGCAGCGTTTTGATCTGAGAAGTCTGAAATTGGTGGGTAGAGCATGACCAAGACTTCCAAGTACTACCCTGGGTGGCCTTCTAAATCCTCAGACATTAACCCAGTTGAGCACCTGTGGGAACTCCTGGATGGTGGTGTTGGATTTTTGGCTCCTGCAGCAGCTGTGGGAGCTCCTGGATGGTGGTGTTGGCTCTATGGACCCTCCAGCAGCTGTGGGAACTCCTGGATGGTGGTGTTGGCTCTATGGCTCCTCCAGCAGCTGTGGGAGCCCATGGATGGTGATGTTGGCTCTATGGACCCTCCAGCAGCTGTGGGAACCCCTGGAAGGTGGTGTTGGCTCTATGGACCCTCCAACAGCTGTGGGAGCCCCTGGATGGTGGTGTTGGCTCTATGGCCCCTCCAGCAGCTGTGAGAGCTCCTGGATGGTGGTGTTGGCTCTATGGACCCTCCAGCAGCTGTGCGGCCTTTGGATGGTGGTGTTGGCTCTATGGCCCCTCCAGGAGCTGTGGGGCCCCTGGATGGTAGTGTTGGCACTATGACCCCTCCAGCAGCTGGGCAGCCCCCGGATGGTAGTGTTGGCTCTATGGACCCTCCAACAGCTGTGGGAGCCCCTGGATGGTGGTGTTGGCTCTATGGCCCCTCCAGCAGCTGTGGGAGCTCCTGGATGATGGTGTTGGCTCTATGGACCCTCCAACAGCTGTTCGGCCCTTGGATGGTGGTGTTGGCTCTATGGCTCCTCCAGGAGCTGTGGGGCCCCTGGATGGTAGTGTTGGCTCTATGCCCTCCAGCAGCTATGCGGCCCCTGGATGGTGGTGTTGGGTATGGACCCTCCAGCAGCTGTGGGGCCCCTGGATGGTGGTGTTGGCTCTATGGCCCCTCCAGCAGCTGTGAGAGCTCCTGGATGGGGGTGTTGGCTCTATGGACCCTCCAGCAGCTGTGCGGCCTTTGGATGGTGGTGTTGGCTCTATGGCCCCTCCAGGAGCTGTGGGCCCCTGGATGGTAGTGTTGGCTCTATGACCCCTCCAGCAGCTGTGCAGCCCCTGGATGGTAGTGTTGGCTCTATGGACCCTCCAGCAGCTGTGGGGCCCCTGGATGGTGGTGTTGGCTCTATGGCCCCTCCAGCAGCTGTGAGAGCTCCTGGATGGTGGTGTTGGCTCTATGGACCCTCCAGCAGCTGTGCGGCCCTTGGATGGTGGTGTTGGCTCTATGGCTCCTCCAGGAGCTGTGGGGCCCCTGGATGGTAGTGTTGGCTCTATGCCCTCCAGCAGCTATGCGGCCCCTGGATGGTGGTGTTGGGTATGGACCCTCCAGCAGCTGTGGGAGCCCCTGGATGGTGGTGTTGGCTCTATGGACCCTCCAGTAGCTGTGCGGCCCTTGGATGGTGGTGTTGGCTCTATGATCCCTCCAACAGCTGGGGGAGCCCCTGGATGGTGGTGTTGGCTCTATGCCCTCCAACAGCTTGCGGCCCCTGGATGGTGGTGTTGGGTATGGACCCTCGAGCAGCTGTGGAGCCCTGGATGGTGGTGTTGGCTCTATGGACCCTCCAGCAGCTGTGCAGCCCTTGGATGGTGGTGTTGGCTCTATGGACCCTCCAACAGCTGTGCGGCCCCTGGATGGTGGTGTTGGCTCTATGGCCCCTCCAGCAGCTGTGAGACTCCTGGATGGTGGTGTTGGCTCTATGGACCCTCCAACAGCTGTGGGGGCCCTTGGATGGTGGTGTTGGCTCTATGGCCCCTCCAGGAGCTGTGGGGCCCCTGGATGGTAGTGTTGGCTCTATGCCCTCCACAGCTATGCGGCCCTGGATGGTGGTGTTGGGTTATGGACCCTCCAGCAGCTGTGGGAGCCCCTGGATGGTGGTGTTGGCTCTATGGACCCTCCAGTAGCTGTGCGGCCCTTGGATGGTGGTGTTGGCTCTATGACCCCTCCAGCAGCTGTGCGGCCCCTGGATGGTGGTGCTGGCTCTATGGACCCTCCAACAGCTGTGGGGCCCCTGGATGGTGGTGTTGGCTCTATGGCTCCTCCAGCAGCTGTGGGAGCCCCTGGATGGTGGTGCTGGCTCTATGGACCCTCCATTAGCTGTGGGGCCCCTGGATGGTGGTGTTGGTTCTATGGACCCTCCAGCAGCTCTGCGGCCCCTGGATGGTGGTGTTGGCTCTATGGACCCTCCAGCAGCTGTGCGGCCCCTGGATGGTGGTGTTGGCTCTATGGACCCTCCAGCAGCTGTGCGGCCCCTGGATGGTGGTGCTCTATGGACCCTCCATTAGCTGTGGGGCCCCCGGATGGTAGTGTTGGCTCTATGGATCCTCCAGCAGCTGTGTGGCCCCTGGATGGTGGTGTTGGCTCTATGGACCCTCCAGCAGCTGTGGGTTCAATGAATGGTGGTGTTGGCTCTATGGACCCTCCAGCAGCTGTGGGGCCCTTGGATGGTGGTGTTGGCTCTATGGATCCTCCAGCAGCTGTGTGGCCCCTGGATGGTGGTGTTGGCTCTATGGACCCTCCAGCAGCTGTGGGGCCCCTGGATGGTGGTGTTCGCTCTATGGACCCTCCAGCAGTTGTGGAGCCCCTGGATGGTGGTATTGGCTCTATGGACCCTCCAGCAGCTGTGGGGCCCCTGGATGGTGGTGTTGGGTATGGACCCTCCAGCAGCTTTGCGGCCCCTGGATGGTGGTGTTGGCTCTTTGGACCCTCCAGCAGCTGTGGAGCCCCTGGATGGTGGTGTTGGGTATGGACCCTCCAGCAGCTGTGGAGCCTCTGGAGGGTGGTGTTGGCTCTATGGACTCTCCAGCAGCTGTGGAGCCCCTGGATGGTGGTGTTGGCTCTATGGACCCTCCAGCAGCTGTGGGAGCCCCTGGATGGTGGTGTTGGCTTTATGGACCCTCCAGCAGCTGTGGGAACCCCTGGAAGGTGGTGTTGGCTCTATGGCCCCTGCAGCAGTTGTGGGATGCAGTCGGCTCCAGGAGCGTAGCTATAGGGGGTGCAGAGGTAGCAGTTGCTACTGCGCCCTGAAGCCTGAGGGGGCCCAAAGCCCACCTGCCACATAAGGAGATACCAGCATGAGACATGGCAGCTGGAGGGCCCATTTCACTTTTTGCACTAGGGCCCCAGAGCTTCAAGTTACACCTCTAGTCGACTCCAGATACCTGTGATAACCTACCAGGACCTTATTGAGTCACTCCCTGCCCGTATAGCTGCTGTCTTCGCTGCACGCGGCAATTATTCTGGATATTTGCTGCTGGTCATAATAATGGGACTTGACTGTGTAGTTTGTACTTTTTAGTGCTATAAATTACTTCTATTGCCTGAAAGTGCCCAGCGATGTTTACTAAGGCCAGCAATTTAAACCCACAAGTGGGCCGATCGCTTAATGGAGAAACTTGAGACCTCTAATTGCTGCTTAAAGCTCGTCCTCCCAACTTATTTATTTTTTTCATAATGTAATTATATTTGTTTCCATTTTACTCTAATAGACATTGTTCTTCCAGAGGGAACGAGCGCTGTAGCAAAAAGAACATGTCTGAATAAAACAAATGCGCTGGATCTGACTACAGCGATAAGCCTAATGGTGCTGCCGAACAGGTGACACCCGGGAAAAGCTGAAGGCATTGTTATAATAACATTATTTCTGTTGTGGCTTGTGGCTGGGGCATGCTGCCTGCAAAGTGTAGATTTCTGTGCATGATGTACGAGCCTAATTCTGGGTATGGATAATGGCCTGCAGATGAAAACATGTTCAGTGACACCGCTGCCGGAGAGGAACGTATGCACTGTGCTGGTGTATAAGGCAGAGCGCTATTACATGATTGCACAGCATGGTGGTTTTATGACATTTCTGCTGATTCGGTGCCAAGTTATTTATTTCCGTCACACATCTCTGCAAGTAAGGGATCATGCACACAGTCGTATCACTGATCTGCTATGAATCTGTAATGCAGCAGAAGTCTATAGGCCAAGACATTTCTTCCACATATCACTGATTTCTTCCAGACATATATGTGTGCAGTGGTCGCTTATCAAGCAATAGTAATTAGTTCATGGACAACCATTGTATGTTGAAAATGAAAGTCTATGGAAACGTAATGCAAAGTGGAGTTTAGAGAAAATTAAACGGATAAGCAATACAGATAAAGCAAACCCTTAAATATAACATCAGAAAGAGCTGCTGGAAATCACTTTGTATGAGGTGGACTGGAGCTTCTTTGGGTCATGGACTTTATACAAAAAGTACCAGAAAGAAAATGGGGCCCTCACCTGGTGCCCAAAGTTGCCGCTCATCCTGGCACATGTAAGGCCATGTTCACACGGCTTAAAATGGGCCGTATTTCGGTCCGTAATTACGCGCCGAAGTGCGCAAATTACGGGCTGAAAACGGCCCAGTCATTACGGTAATCCACAGTTCTCATAGAAAACTATGGATTACGTCTCCTCTCCCTGCTCGGCGAATACGCCGAGGGAGGAGATAAGTGACATGTGAATTACCAGCGGCGTATACGCGCCGCTGGTAATGCAAGTCAATGGGCCGGCGAAGTGCTGGTCCCCCGTCACTCCCCCTCTCCCGCCCACACGGCGTAATTGCGGGGCGTAATTACGTCCCGAAGTTAAGCCGTGTGAACATAGCCTAAGAGCAGTACAGGAAGAGGGGTAAATGGCCTGGTCAGCAACTGGTTAAGGGTATGTTCACACAACGTATTGGGGCCCGTATAGTACGCGCCGCAATACGCCGGGTGTTTTGGAACCATGCACTGATCAGCGCGTAATTCCAAAGTATGGATGGGACGGCCGGGCGCCGGCCCCATAGACAAGCATTGTTAGTGGCGAATACGCGCCACTAACAATTGACATATCAATTTTCCCCCCGCACGTACAATACAATCGTATTATACGCGTGGGGAGACAACGCGTAATCCATAACTCTATGAGAGCTATGAATTACCGCAATTGTGGCGCGCATTTCGCCGCGTATAAAGCACAGTACGCGGCGAAATACGTGGCATTTTAAGCTGTGCGAACATACCCTGATTGAGTAGAATTTCAGGTGGTTGGTAAGTTTGCCTCTCCACTATACAAGTCAGTACCTAGGGTGGATGCTACTCCTGAGGAAGCCACTACCTGCAGCAATACACATGGGGTTCTCTGTTCTCCACAACTTTAGGCTGATTCACACGTTGTATTATTGCATGCGCTACTGCACGTGTCTATTTTAATGTAGATGGTTTTGTTATTAACTCTTATTTTTAACTCATGAAATGTGGGTTAATTAAAAAAAAAAAATTCAATTGCTTGTATTTTTGTAGCAGTTGACAAAAGCAAATTGTAAATGCAGCCTTAGGCTATGTTCACATGGCGTGTTTTACTTCGTGTAACATACGCTTTTAGCTGTATGTCTGGATCTGTCTGTTGGACCCCAAACAGACCCAAACAGGCAACTAATAAATAGCCGTGTGATTTACATTGCTTTTAATGTGAAACACGCATCGGTGTTCACACGAGTGATTGACAATGCGTCTCATTGCATCTTTCGAATCCGTTCCAAGAATTGACATGCCAATTCTTGGTCCGAAAGACGCAGCTTAGGGTATGTTCACACGGCGTGTTGGATCCATGTTGGGATACGTTTTTAGATGCGTGTTTGGATCTGTCTGTCAGACCCTAGACGGACCCAAACACGCATCTATCAATGAGCAGTGTGATTTACATTGCTTTTAATATGAAACACGCATCGGCCTTCACACAAGCGGTCGCAGATGCGGGTTTACTTCCGTCTTTCGGATCCATCCCAGGAGCTGACATGTCAATTCTTGGTCCGAAAGAGGCAGCAGGCGCCCTATAATAAACTATAGGGTGCAATCCTGCTGCAGCCAAACACACAGCTGCATGTTGGATACGTGTTGGGTCCGTTTAAGATCCAATCGATGCAGCGTTTTGGGATGTGATTATCAGATCCAACACGGATCCGAAAACTAATCCCAAAACGCCCTGTGAACATACCCTAAGGCTATGTTCACACGGCTTAAAATGGGACGTATTTCAGTCCGTAATTACGTGCGCAAATTACGGCTGGAATACGTCCTAGTCATTACGGTAATCCACAGGTCTCATAGAGAACTATGGATTATGTCTCCTCTCCCTGCACGGCGAATCCGCCGCGGGGGGAGAAAGTGACATATGAATTACTAGCACCCGCACCTGCCTCGCCCCCGTCCACACGGCGTTATTGCGGGGCATAATTACGCCCCGCAAATAAGCCATGTGAACTCAACCTTACAGTTATTTGCTCTTATCACCACTTTTTTTGCCTTCTTGTTTTGTTTGATCTTTCGTCATCGTTATTGTTATTTATGAATTTTCTATGGCTGCATCCACATGATGGAATCCGTCGGCAATTCAACGCTTGTAAGTGCAAAGCTCAGTCGAGGAGACTGCTGTAAAATCAGTGCTGTGTGAACGAGGACGCTGATTTTACATTAGAGTCAATTGGAAGCGTATTGCAGCTGTTTTTTTTTAGGAGGATCACGTGCGAATTGCCCCCCCCCCCGCAAATAAAAAAAAACATCAAAAACCTCCGTGTGAACATACCCTTAGAATATGTTCACACATTGGACAGAAAAGTCCAAAGTGGTTCAGACATGGTTTCCTCGCCAGAAATCTGAAGATTTCCATGTACAGAAGCGTTTTTCCCCTCTGGGGCTAACCAGTGTCCCTGTGAGGGTATGCTCAAAAGAATGAATATGTTCATTTCTTTTTTCTGCGACATGGATTTTAAATCCACAGTGTGGAAAAACCGTGTTGTAGTTCACTGCACGAAGTACAGTACGCGCTGACCACTCACATGAACGGCCGTCAGTTTGCAAGAAAACTTTGAACGAAGAATTCAACGCGGAACCTGGGTTCACAGGTTGCATTATTAGGGTATGTTCACACGGCGTAATTGCGGCACGCATTTCGCCGCGTATTTGCGCTTAAATCACAGCGAGATGCGCGCGGAAATTTCAGTAATCCATAGATCTCATAGAGAACTATAGATTACGCCTCGTCCCCCCCGCGCGTACAATACAATCGTATTGCACGAGCGGGGGGATAAGTAACATGTCAATTATTTGCGGCGATTACGCACCGCGAGTAATGCATGTCTATGGGGCCGGCGGGCTGCCGGACCCCCATGCTTCGGGAGTACACACTGATCAGCGCGACTCCCAAAACACCCAGCGTATTACGCCTTGTGAACATACCGTTACATGTGTTTCTCAACTGCATCGAAACCGCAGATAGAAAACATGCATAAAACCCTATTTTAAAAAGTATGCAGCAAAAATGCATGTGTTTTTCAAAAATCACATGCAGGGGAGGGAGGGGGGGAGGTGAGGTTTTTTTTTTTTTTTTAAAAATGCAAGTGGTTTTGTAGTTAATTCTAATGTGGTTGATGCAGTTGAAAAATGCAACAAACACGTAACATGTCAACCCACCCTAAAAAGTTACTTTAAACTTGTTAGGTTCCTTGGTAGGGTATGTACACAAGGTGTATTTTGGTGCACATGTCTTGCTGAAATACATCCAAAACCCTTCCCGTGTACTGCAATGTAAAATATGTGCATGTGTTTTTTAAGGGCTGCAGTTGAAGAACGCAACATGTGAACCCACCCTAAAGCTAATGGAACAGTGACGTAGGCAGCAGCATTAGTCTGTTTAATGTGATTGATAACTTGTGCATCTATGGCAGGAATTCATAAAGAGCAGATGTGAACTAAAATATCTGAGGTTTCCGAGAGGTGTTGTAAGAGTTAAGCTTCACTATTAGGTGTTTCAGAGATTAATTTAGAGAAGCAGCTGACAACCGCTATCATCCATGCTGGGCAAGCGTCCTGTTTGATCCTGCGGGCGTGGGGTAAGCCATCTGTTACCTCTGCCACTGGATATAATTAAATGGACAACTGAAACAGCAACGGGCCTTCGGCCTCTGTTACATTACTACTCGACACCTCTGTTTGTACAGAACTCCCAGGAGCCTTATTCATCAAGGTTCTCAGCTGCTAGACTTCTTTTTTGGAAGTTGCACATTCCCCGTTTTTTTCCCTTCAGTTTATAATACCGCAGCAATTACCTTTTTTGTTTCTACATTTTTATTTATGGGGTTGTTTGACCGATTTCATTTTTTAATTTTAAGGTACCGCTCCCGTTAACTTCCTGTTAATGTGGACAGCGCGTGACCCCTGCAGCCGGTCAGTGGCTTTGGCAGTCACATGGCGTTCCCTTGACATCACTGCTTCAGAGCTGTTCATTGTTAGCCGTTTTTATTTTTTAGATTTTTTAATTTTACATGTATATGGTTATGGAGGCAGCCGTCTTTCCTGACCGGCTTTTGCTGGAGCAACATGGACATAGGATCCTGTGAATGGGAGGTGACTCATTGACTTTTGTGGGGATGTGGGGTTCTAGGGATGCCATTTGAACTAGGAAGAAGTCACTGGGGCAGATTTATCAATAGTGTCTAACTCTTAGGCAACGTAAAGTTAGACTAGACAGTCTTACAATGCGCCACATTCATCATACTGTTGATAAATCTGGCGCAGGTTAGAACTGTCTAGTCTAAGTTTGTACCACCTATAAGTTGGCTGTGGGAAGTTCTACAGCAGTGACTGACATTTCAGTTCTGCTATTTCTAGCTGAGCCTGTTTAGAGGGACATTGGTGATGGAGGAGGTTTAACAGCAGGACAGAATGTTAAAGAGCTATAATAGGTTAAAATTTGTCAGTAAGAAACAAACATAAGCTCCTGTGCTGCTGATAAGATACAGCAGGGAGTGACATCAACATCCCGGTCAGGTCTGCTAGAGCAAAGAGAGGTGGTCTGCAACTAGGGAAGCTTATCTACACAAGCAATAGATAAGGACTGCTTTAACTCTGAAATGAAGCAGAATCAGAGCAGCAATGTATTTGTTATTAGTCTTTATTTACCTCTGCCTACGTGCTCAAAACTAATCAACGTGGTTACAATACACTTATACTAAATGTGATTTAAACAATGAGTTCGTTTCTGATGACACATTACATTTAGAGAGTTTAAAAGAACAATAAAGCTAAAGTATAAAGCTTATAGAAGGAAAGCCATATGCAGCACGGTGAAGTAACCACACTTGTAGAGTAGCCAAGGTTCAGTCCTCTACAGTATCAAGTAGACAGTCCAAGGATTATTAGACTGTCACTGGACACCCAGAAATATCAAGCCCAGTATGCCACAGGGAATTAAGCCCAAGGAAGAATAGATCACTGATCATCAACAACACAGACTTTGTGCTGTATGTTCTATTGCCCCCATCAACTTCAGTGCTGCCTGTACCACTAACCCCGAAAAAGCGCACCTGTCTATGTACTGAGCACAAAGGGCAAGAACTGTATGTTCTTAAAAGAGTTCTTCCATCTCCCAAGCCAGTGAGTGAAGATCCGGCCTCAGAGAATGGGGAGATAGCTGCACTTGCGCAGTTCTCCCCATTCATATCTATGCGGGTTCTGAATACAGCCGATCGCACTTGCTCGCCTATATTCGGAACGCCCATAAGAAAAAAATGGTGAGAACCAGACACAGGCGGCCATCTCCTTATTCTCCAATGCTGTCTCGTTGCTTGCGGACTTTAGAACTCAAACTGGAGATGGGAAAACCCCATTAAAACACAACAGACCAGAGGCAGAGATTATTGAACACTGGTCCACCAACTATAGGCACCAGAGTAGCCTACATTACCAACCATCTGAACACATACGGAATATTCTTAGACATAATTACTATGGTCACAGGGCTAAAGCTGTATAACATTTCTGATAATTGTCATAGTATCCAGTGCTGACATCATACCTAATGTGTATAGCCGCTATACGGATGGGTGGTATACATAGTATTATTTTTATATTTAGTATTATTTATTTTAGAGCATCATTAATTCCAGGACACTGTGCAAACTATAGGGTTCAGGTGCATAATATAGTATAGGGGAGGACATAGTGTAAATCTTTGGGGCCATTGGAAGGAGTGACCCAAATAACCTTAAACTGACTTCTATCTGTTCTCTGGCTTCAACATCACTGATTAGTGGAGGTCTCTGCACCCTGACCCTCACGGATCAAAATTTTTGCCGTGTCACTATGACCTGTCAGAAGTTTGTACAAATAAAATGAATCCTATAAGTAAATTCAGAAAAGTTTTTGTAATATTCATTTTTAATAGGATGTTCCCACCATGGACTTTTATGGCATATGACTAGCATGTGCCATCAAAGTCTGATAGATGCGGGCTCAACCTCTGGGACTCACATCTATCTTGGGAATGGGCCCCGAAAGTATTGCTCAGAATGGAGAGTCGGTTACACTTGCGCACGACTCTCCAGTCTGGTCTATGAGAGTTCTAGGTACAGGGGAGCACTGTGTTCTCCATTCTGTTCTATGGGAGTTCCCAGTACAGGGGAGCGCTGTGTTCTCCAGTCTGTCCTATGAGAGTTCCCAGTACAGGGGAGCGCTGTGTTCTCCATTCTGTTCAATGGGAGTTCCCAGTACAGGGGAGCGCTGTTTTCTTCATTCTGTTCTATGGGAGTTCCCAGTACAGGGGAGCGCTGTTTTCTCCATTCTGTTCTATGGGAGTTCCCAGTACAGGAAAGCGCTGTGTTCTCCATTCTGTTCTATAGGAGTTCCCAGTACAGGAAAGCGCTGTGTTCTCCATTCTGTTCTATAGGAGTTCCCAGTACAGGGGAGCGCTGTGTTCTCCATTCTGTTCAATGGGAGTTTCCAGTACAGGGGAGCGCTGTGTTCTCCATTCTGTTCTATGGGAATTTCCAGTGCAGGGGAGCGATGTGTTCTCCATTCTGTTCTATCGGCGTTCCCAGTACAGGTGAGCGATGTGTTCTCCATTCTGTTCTATAGGCGTTCCCAGTACATGGGAGCGGTGTGTTTGGCCCTACTCAGAACTCATAGAATAGAATGGAGAGTCACACACTAGTGTAACTGGCTATCCATTCTGAGTTAAACTTTCAGGGGCCCATTCCAGAGTAATAGTTATACTTAAAAGGGTATTCCTTTCCCTATTGATGGGATTTGCCACCAAAGTGTCCAACCTCTGGGTCTAAAATACCTATCGGTATGCCATCAAAGTCCATGATGGGAATACTCCTTTAATGTAATTACATTGTGTGACCTTCTTAAATTTTATAGATAAAAATCAGTGAAACAGTCAAGTAGACAAATTGTTCTGTAGATTATCACCAACATATTGTAGCAGTTTATTTCCTGTTCGGTTTTAACAGTCCTTGCAGATACTATAATGCATTTTCCTTTTTATTAATACTATTAATATATCTCATTGAAGGTAATTTATCTTCTATAGTTAGATATAATGAATTATAGATAGCGGAGATCTATGACTTGTCAAATTACGTGGTGCTCGGCCCTGCCATGGGCCCATGATGTCATTAATGGGTGATTACAAAAACCTGGACTTTTATCATTTTAGGTTCTGGTGAATATTATGTGCCTGGAATTAGAGACAACGGTCCCTAACAGTGACTGTTTATTGATGGATTGTATGTTTGTTAGCAAATTGGTGCCATGGGTATAATAAGCTACCAGTGACACACATCCAACTACTAAGCAGCTTTAAAATAAAAGTGCATTTCGGTGCCTAATACTATATCATTTTTAGGCTCAGTATAATCTGCTAAACAATTTTTAATAAAGGAAAACGCCAACTTTTATTACAAATTAAAACATATATTAAATAGTCTTGTCTTCTTAGCGTTTTTTATTTTTTGATTGCATATTTTTTACCTCTGTTTTCTGTATATGATTATGAGGAGGGAGAGGCATCCTGCCTGAGCAGTTAGGCTATGTCTACACAGCATAGCTTCGGCGGATTCAGTATTCAGTAGTCAGATCTTGGATGCCATTTTGACACTTGCCGTGTAGACTTAGCCTTATACAAATGTTTTGCTGCAGACCCATTGACTTCTATAATGTTTGTAGGCATGCTCTGTGACTTGGGAAATAGCCAGTGCAAAGGGAGGGCAATAGGCTGAGCTGTCACTCTCATATTATAAGTGGTGGATCCTGTATTATTTACACATTGCTGTCACCTTTCAGTGTAATCCTCACTGTGCTGATATTTAGGAGACTGCTGACAAGTGTTCTCTACAGAACAGGAAGTATCAGACTATTACTTGGTTTAGTGGCCAAAGTGAAAACTGCAAGATATCAGGATTTTTTTTTTTTTTTAAATATTGTTAGTGATATGGAAAATTGAAAAAAAAAGGTAACTAAAAATTTCTCAAAAATTCTGTTGAATGCAAAAGCATGAAACAATAGGTTATTTTCTGATAATACATTTCCTTTAACGGTGGTTGACAGAAAAGTAAATTTTAACAGTTTGAGCGTCGTTATGAGTTAATGTGAGATCTCATGTGGCCTTGTCTAGGATATTAGTGCAACATTAAAGTCACCTGTTGAATTAGCAATGCGGAACACTTTGCAGAGTTTAAGTGTGCTTTCACAGTTTTGGTGCAGTTTTAGCTGCGCTCCAATTAAACTGCATTACCATCAGCAAGCTTCTTTCACTTATCTAAACTGTTTGGAAAGTGAGTAATCAATTAGTGTGTGTGTGTAATCCATAAGACTTCACACACAGTCGCTGATTACTTACTTGAAACACCTTTCCGAACAATTTAAACAACTGAAAGAAGCTGCTGGTAATAAAGGCATATAATTGGAGCGCAGGTAAAACTGCACCAAAACTGCACTGTGTGAAAGCAGCCTAACAGAAACAACAACTTTCTATCGCTGTGCCCTTCAAAAAGGTTTCCACCAAGAAACCTTCAACTAATGAGTATCCTGACCCATCATCTGTTTGTAAAATTTCTATAGTGTTTGCTACTGTCTATGGCTTTAGACATTCACTGGGGACCTAGAATTTTTGTCCTTGCAAACACTGGAGTCAATCTGGAGTCAATATTTATAGCAGTCTGAGCTCCATGTTTTGAATACATAGCGCCAATGTGAATAATGACAATCTCCGTGCAGCACTGGGGAATATAATGGCTCTATATAAACATTTAAAAAAAACTCAATGATCACATATTTGTTGATTTAAAAGTAAAAGCAAAATTGTGTTCAATGGTGGATACTCACTTTAAAGTTCAGAGGTTCAGTTTGAAGCCTAAAGTGCAGATTCCAGAGCGCAGCGTGCTTTGCTATTTTGTCCGTTAAAATGACGGACACCATGAATACTGCCCTTGCGATAAATGTTCTGAACCGAACCTCTGACGCAGATGTGAACCAGGCCTTAAGATATGTTCACGTGGGGCGAAGACACTTTGGATTGTTTGCAGTGGATTTGTTCGGGAGGAATCTGTAGTGTATTACAGCAGCAATAAAACACATGAGAACTTAAAGAGGTTTTCTCCCCATGCTGTTTCACTGTGTCACAAGCCCAAAGAGTGAAAACAATTGCTTATCTGTAAACAAAAACTAATCTTGTTAGAGATAATTATTCTACTCAGGCCTAAGCTCTGTCCAGGATGACATCACTCCCTCCTCCTTGTCTAATCAGGAAGGGAGATATGGACGGTAACCATAGAAACCTGCATGCACTCAGTGGTAAAATAGACCAATGTATTTAGAAAAAGTCTTCATTTACCTGTCCCTACATGTAAGCCAATCTTTGTAGTGAGAAAACAGCTTGAAGAAATCTCATTAACACATTGCGAACAAATTTTTATATCTACATTCCTAAAGATGCACAGCAAAATGTGCAGCAGCAGATTTTGAATATCGCATATACTCAAGTATAAGCCGACTTCTTCAGCACAAAAAAACGCTCCCTGCTCAGCAGAGGACTCTGGAAGGCCGCAAGCATGATGTCATCACGCTGCCTGATGACATCATGCCCTCTGTGCCGGCAAGAAGACAAGACGGAGAGCCTCTGAGTCGGAGCAGCGGGGGAGAGAGGTAAGTACTTGTATTTTTTTTTTTTTTTTTTTTAAAAAAAAACCTTCCTATACCTGCCTATGGGGGATATATACCTGCCTATGGACGACATTAAACTTCCTATGGGCGACATTAAACTGCCTTTTCATAACTATGGGGGACATTAAACTGCCTATACCTGCCTATGGGGGACATTAAACTGCCTATACCTGCCTATGGGGGACATTAAACTGCCTATAACTGGCTATGGGGGACAAATACCTGCCTATACCTGCCTATGGGCGACAAATACCTGCCTATACCTGCCTATGGGCGGCATTAAACTGCCTATACCTGCCTATGGGCGACATTAAACTGCCTATACCTGCCTATGGGGGACATTAAATTGTCTATACCTGCCTATGTAATTTTATTGGTATCCATTGCTATTTTTGAAATGCACCCGTAGCTGCTGCATTTTCCACCCTAGGATTATACTCGAGTCAATAAATCTTCCCAGTTTTTTTGTAGGTGCCTCGACTTATATTCAGGTCGGCTTATACTCGAGTATTGTCTTTTTTTCCATTTCACATGAGCAAACTCTGCACCAAATCTGAAGAGGCAAATTCGCAGGACCTGGTATTCATTTGCCGCTGCAGATATTGCGCTGAATAACCACTGTGTGACCATAACCACATAAACAATAACAGATAGATCGATGAACACATGGGATAGATCGATGTGACATTAATAGATATGAGAAACAGAACATTACATTGCTTATGTTTGCGTCTTGTTCTAAGTATGCCGGTTTGTACAATTTATTTGTTTTATAAGACGCACACTAAATACATTTTGGAACATCCGTGACAAAGTCAGCAGAAATTGCTCTTCGGGATTCGGTTTGGGTGTAATAAACTTCTGCAGCAAAACACGGGATTGTTGGATATGAATGGGATTGCATTAATCAGCATAAACAGTGTTATAGCAGCCGTCGTTTCCAAAGTGTGAAATATGGAAGAAAATTTCAGCTCATTGTAAAATGAAGGCAACTAGAAAAAAAAGCCCTGATCAGAAATCTGCATATATAATCCACGTCCCCAGGTTATTTATAACCCTCTTTCCTCCCGGTTCTCGGAGAGCACCTGCCCCAGCTGGCTGTGTTTTTTTTCTCACATATAGTTTATTTGTTAATTGCTTTTTATTTTCCATGTATTAATATGTATGGAAGCGGTCGGGATTATGCAGAGTTAAAGCCAGTTGGTTTACTTACAGAATGGAATATGAGGTGACAGACGTATAGTAGAAAAACTTCACAGTGTATTATTTAGTGGTTGGAGCTCGCATCCAATGAGCTTATGCTACATGTATATATATATATATATATATATACAGCTGTGGTAGAACTAAAAGTGACAGCATGTTTGGCCTACATTTTAAAGGGAAGTCTCCATAACTGCATAAAAGGTGTCATTTTCTCTGTGGGCCACATCCGCTTTATGGTTGCGCTCAAAGGGTCATTGTGTGCTATGTGGTCAGTAAAAGACCAAGGTGTTTTTTAGGGGTGTACACTTGCCAGCCCCTTCGGGTGCTTTCACACAGTGTGTTTTTGACGCATTTTTGATGCGTTTTATTTTTGCAGGAAGCACAGCCATTAATGCTGTACGTTGCTGCACAAAACAATGCATCAAAAAACGCGTAAAAAACGCATCGTGTGAAAGCACCCTTCCACTTCTTAAAGGGGGTTTGCAGACAGTTTTCAAACATGTGGCCCTATTGACAAGGTTACTCAACTTTTACATGCAGATAAATTCTATGTATAAAATCTAAAGTGATGTTCAGAGGCAAATATATGCTTTAAAGCGATAAACATAGACCTCTGTTCCTATAAGCTACATGTGTCAAACTCAAGGCCCGTGGGCCGAATGCAGTCTGCAATGTTTTATTTGGCCCTCGAGAGCTTAGCCAAAGTGAGCAGAGATGGACTAGGTCCAAATGCGGAAGGACCAGCTTTCCACCTCCATTCAATGACTTAGCGAGTGCTTGGCAAAAGCGCAAACACCGGCAATGGGCACCAATCTTGGATTCAGAGCCCCGGAGCCCACTTCTGCACTGTTCTGTTCAGCAACTCACCGACGGTGGTGCAGTGCTGCCAGCCCCACCCAGGCACCATCACCAACCGTTAAGGTAGGAGGCTTGGTCCTTAAAGGGGTGTTCCTGGACCTATTCATGCTTGTTGGTCCATCGGGGTATGAGTAAAAATATATAAACCTCATACCTCCCTGGTGGTCTCTGTCACTCCTGGCTCCCGAGGCGTTCATCCTCACTCCTGGCTCCCGGTGCGTTCAGCGTTCACGTGACAGATGCAGCCAATCACAGGCCAGAGAGGTCACCTGCATGCAACATTATGGCCTGTGATTGGCTGCAGCGGTCACATGAACGATGAACGTTCCATGCTCAGCTGGGATGAACGCAATGGGAGCAAAGAAGATTGTCCTGGAGGTAAGTATGAGGTTTATCTTGTATTCGTACTCACACCCTGTTGGACCAACGAGCATGAATAGGTCCAGGAACACCCCTTTAAAGGGAATCTGTCGCCAATTTTTTTTTTTACTTATTAAATCAAGCCCCTGATCCATATTATTTTCCTCTCAGTCGTTTTTATTTCCTGATTGTAGATTTCTCTATTCGGCCGTCTATATATCATTGTGGGGAAGACATTCTTGCTTGCACTGCTTTAACAGCAGTCAGAGAGATACTTTACAGCAGCTTCAAGCCCATAGGATTCTTAAGACAGATTCTGTCCCATAGACTTGTATAGGAGAGTTTTCACTGTGCAGGGAGGGGAGAGGGGGAGCTGTGACCTCTCCTCTTGTGACTGGTGGGTTCTGTGTTATCTGTACACAATGGTGTCTCCTTTCAGTCTGACCCTGCTGTTACTGATAATGAGCAGACACTGCTGAAAAGTTCTCTAAACAGAACAGGAAGTGTCAGACGATTATTAGGCCTAGTGGCCAAAGTGAAAACTGCAGGACTCAAGAATTATTAAAAAATATTGAAAGTGATATGGAAAATGAAACAAAAAACATAACCACAAATTCCTAAAAAAAAGTGTTTAACATAAAAATGTGAGTTAAAGAATAAGTCATTTTTTATGACACATTCCCTTTAAGGACCAAGCCTCCTACCTTAACGGTTGGTGATGGTGCCTGGGTGGGGCTGGCAGCACTGCACCACCGTCGGTGAGTTGCTGAACAGAACAGTGCAGAAGTGGGCTCCGGGGCTTTGAATCCAAGATTGGTGCCCATTGCCGGTGCTTGCGCTTTTGCCAAGCACTCGCTAAGTCATTGAATGGAGGTGGAAAGCTGGTCCTTCCGCATTTGGACCTAGTCCATCTCTGCTCACTTTGCCTAAGCTCTCAAGGGCCAAATAAAATAACATTGCAGACTGCATTTGGCCCACGGGCCTTGAGTTTGACACATGTAGCTTATAGGAACAGAGGTTTATGTTTATTGCTTTAAAGCATATGGTTGCCTCTGAACATCACTTTAGATTTTACACATAGAATTTATCTGCATGTAAAAGTTGAGTAACCTTGTCCAATACTAAGGGCCACATGTTTGAAAACTGTCTAGGTCTGAAACTCACTTTGTTATCCATAGCAACCAATCGGAGCGCCCCTCTCATTTTTCCAAAGCACTGCATGAAATGAGACGGGCGCTCCGATTAGTTGCAATGGGCAAGAAAGTGAGTTTTAGACCCAGACAGTTTTCATACATGTGGCCCATAGTGTTGCTGATATTGCACTGAGTCCAAGTTGCATCCTGTGGTCACTCCAGATGTGCATTGTACGAATATGTTGGTTGTTATTGGAAACAGTCAACAATCTTGTTGTCAGACACACCCCTAGCAGTTGAGCTGACCTCCTATAATACAGGGAGATTCATTCAAACGCTTAATAATATATTTTTTTACATATTTTTCGTCATTACATTATTGTACAGTGTCTGATATAAAGATGATATTTCCCAGAATGCAAACCACCAGAGAAGGCTCTGTGCAGGAGCTGAATCAGCAATAAAATGTTAGGGTATTTCATATAAGAAGCCTGCAAAATGAATGTAGATTTAAGTGGTATTCTTATCTTAAACATTTATGGCACGTCCCCGGGATATTCACATTTGTAACCTTGTTGCTGCAGATGGAGGTACAGCTATTACATCTATGTGGATGGTTGACTCCGTTTTACAGTCATAATCAGTTAACATTTTCCTCAGCTCACATAGGATTAAGTAAACAGTAGCAAAGCCTCAGCTATTAAACAGAGGCCATTAATTTCCTTAGTTTTAAGCGGGTTCCTTAGGGGCCGTTCACACGGCACTGGACAAATAACGGTCGGTTTATCCGACCAATATTTGTCCGGTTTGTGTGCTGTCCCCACGGCTGCGGAGGGGTGGGGGGGGGGGGGCGGCTTTTATACGCGATTAGTGGAGAAAAGCCCTCCCCCTTCACATTGACTTGTTCATATTCCGTCTGAAAACCGGACGGAAGAATGAACATGTAGAATGATTTTCGGGAGGCACGGGACTGCGGCACGGGTTTTCCATAGCGGCCCGGTGTGTTCATTTGCGGCTGGTTTTTCAGACAGTCTGCAAAACCGCAAACCGGGGCCGTGGGGACATGCCCTTAGGGTTCGTTAGGGTGTGTGTGCATATGCATTTACATAATAACCTTGGGAGGTTTTAAAGCTGGGTAAATTCTTGATGATGATGTCATGTCTTTGGAAGCATCTGGTTTATTGACAACATCTGAGTTAATTAGAGCTCACCGGTGGATGTATTTTAATTCACACCAGAAACACACTGCTTCTGTGTGTAACATCATGGGAAAGTCTAAAGAAATCAGCGATCAGGAAAAGAATTGTGGACTTGTACAAGTCTGGATCATCCTTGGGTGCAATTACCAGATATCTGAAGGTGCCTCGTTCAACAATTATATGTAAGTACAAACAAGATGGGAATGTCCAGCCATCATACCGCTCAGGAAGGAGACGGATTCTCTGTCTCAGAGATGAACGTTCTCTGATCCAACATGTGCATATCAACCCAAGAACAAAAGCAAAAGACCTTGTGAAGATGCTGGCGGAAGCTGGTAAGATTGTGTCATTATCCACAGTGAAACGAGTACTGTATCAACATGGGCTGAAAGGCCGCTCTGCCAGGAAGAAGCCATTACTCCAAAAGAAACGTATAAAAGCCAGATTAATGTTCGACAATGCACAGAGGAGCAAAGACCTACATTTTTGGAGACATTTCCTGTGGTCTGACATAGCTAAAATTTAACTGTTTGGCCATAATGAGCATTGTTATGTTTGGAGGAAAAAGGGAGAAGCTTCGAAGAATAAGAACACCATCCCAACTGTAAAACACGGGGGTGGCAGCATCATGCTGTGGGGTTGTTTTGCTGCAGGAGGGACAAAGGTAGAAGCTTGGAAGCTATATATATATATATATCTATCTGGAGTACGGAAGTGCATGAAACCTAACTGCTAAGGTGATCATGTACCTTAGATAGCTGTCAGGATGCTCATCCAGCAGGCAGCTACTACTTCCAATGCTGCCAATATACATGCATGCTCAGCTTGGCTGAGTGTGCCTGTGTTCCTAACCTGGCAAAGAGGAATAGGCCACCCTATCCTATTTATTTTTGTCGGGACGCCACCGCACTCATTAGACAGATGTCTGGCCCATCTCATAGAAATTGCTAGGATAGGCAGACGATGTCTGATGTGTGTGGGCAACTTTTGCTGGCTATGACCAGTCTACAGTACTGAGCATAGTTCACAAGAGCATAGCTCTGCAGCTACCAGTTATGTTGCCCGTGAGTATGTGGGGCTTCAGGACCCCAATGTGGGCTCACCCCCTATTCCTATGAATGCACAGATGCCATTGAGCTGCCACTGATGTAACTATCTCTTTATACAAATCCTTCCTCTCCATGGAAGCCTATTGCTAAACCTGTACAGCCTGCATAAGAGGCGGAGGGAGGAGGGCGAGCAGAGGATTTAACTCCCCATTCAGAAGATCAAATTACAAACAGATACCCTGCAGGATTTTCCTGTTCCAGATCATCCTAGATATTCAGTGGTGTACACAGATAACTATTCTGGTGACTGATGTCACTGTGACACAGGCGTCTCAGCCATAGCCATCATGCTAACGCACTTGTCACTCTCGCTTATGCAATTCATTCAAAAGGTAAATTTAGGGCATGTTAGATACAATCTTCCACAATAGTGGAAGAATTCATCATGGAAGTAACCAATAGCATCTTTCAGAGGAAGGGATTTATGCAGGGACATGCTCCGAGCAACACCAAGCAATCTTCTGAATTCCAGCTGCTGTGAACAGCATTTCCCATGAGGCTCAGCCGGTCATCATCTACCAGCTGGCTCATCAGCTAGTAAGGTTTGGCCTGGCAACAGTCGAAGTGACGAAGATTGCCTACGTTGTGACTAGTGGGTTGCCTGTCTGCAGCATGAGGATTAAGGTTACGTCCACACGACGACTAAAATTTACTTGTTCGATTCTACCATTGAAATCCACGTCGTTTTCAATGAGTATTTCATGTGGATTTTAGGTCTTTTTTTTAATTTTTTTCTGGTGTCAGAAGATGAGTCCCATTCATGTCTATGGGGTTTTGGACGCAATAAAACTTAGAACATGTTCATTCTCCCGTTGTATTCCATATCTGGATCCACATCCAAATCGACATACAGATGTTTTGGATGCGGATCCACATGTGGAATGCAATGAAAGAATGAACATGTTCTAAGTTTTTTTTACTCTTGAAAAAATCTGCGTTTTATGGGCCACAATGTATATTTTCTATTAAGGTCAATGGGGATAGATTTTTGCAGGCCTTGGTGGTGAAGGGTGTTATAGGGTCATCTGCCCCTTGCATTGTCTTGCATCACTGCACATATTTGGTACAAGGATACCATTCTTCTGATACTTTTGTTTCGCGTGGTCTTACGGCTTCATAGCTTAATGGCGTCCTAGCACCTCTGGGCTCAAGGTAGCTCCACTTATTTTTGTGTATTTATTAAAATTATTATTTCCATTCTCCATATTTTTGTATTGTTCATTGTGGATTGGAGCCGGTTAGTGGCGGTCCTTGGTCACAAATCGTTATTTTGTTATATTTAAAACCAAAAGTAATATTGGGGATAATATTATTTTTGGGTTTTTTAAATATAACAAAATAACGATTTGTGACCAAGGACCGCCACTAACCGGCTCCAATCCACAATGAACAACACAAAAATATGGAGAATGGAAATAATCATTTTAATAAATACACAAAAATAAGTGGAGCTACCTTGAGCCCAGAGGTGCTAGGACGCCATTAAGCTATGATGCCGTAAGACCATGCAAAACACAAGTATCAGAAATATGGTATCCTTGTGCCAAATATGTGCAGTGATGCAAGACAATACAGGGGGCAGCTGACCCTATAATACCCTTCAGCACAAAGGCCTAACAAAATCTTATATATAGTCTGACATTGGAGAACTCGTCCCCAAAAGGACAACCCCGACTGGAACCTTTCCCTACAAAATCTGAACCCTGTTACACCCTAGGGAGATTAATAGACTGGTCCCTTTTGGTTTTAGACGAGTATTTTAAGTCGTAATCTGTGTGGAAATACTCGTCATGTGGATAAGGACTAAGGGCGACATGTCCAAAACCTGGCGGTGCCGCAGTAGTTTTTAGGCGCATTAAATCAGTGTAAAGTGGGCCAGAAAGTACGATCTTCCAAAAATATGGCGTTAGGTATACCTTGCACAGTAAACTTAATGCAACTAAAAAGTCGCATTGTGCAAATCACGGCACATAGCGTATCATTGGTAGTGTATGTAATGCGCCTATCGAGGCACATTGCGCAACAGAGGCGCATAACGTATCATTACTAGTGTATGTAATGCACCTCAATAGGCACATTCCGTATCATTGCTACTATATGTAATGCACCTTTTTTTTTTTATATATATATTTTTATTGAAGTTAGCATGTACACAAGTCATCTCACATGACATAAGAGTATAGGTTGTTCGTACAATTATAATGAAGATAGAAGCTTTCACATCATACAATGTTCCATATTTATATTTTAACAATAGTTTGATAGTAACAAAAAAGAAACTTCAACATGCTGAAACTGCCTTGTGTGTATTATCTTAGTGAGAAAGGTGTATGTGTGTGAATATATCCATGGTTCTGCAAACTTCACTTGATTTTTCTAATTTTTTACTCAATTTTTATAAAGGGTATATCATGCCGGTTGTTAGTGAACTTAGCATCCAAAGACAACCCAAACAATTTAAACTAGATATAACAAACTAATCTAGGTTAAATAAGATTAACCAAATTCAATGTTAACTCCAAATCCACCAGATAGTGTATGCAATATTCCTAAATTATGAGTGAGCAGTATGTCAGCTATTTTTCAGACAAGAAAGGGGGTCGCTCTCCTCTAAAATTCGAGAGTGTTAATATAATCAATTCGTGTGCGTTGCGTATATCCCCAAAGTTTCCGTTAATGCCTTCTCTAGGTACCATTTAGTGTATCTGAATGGCTTCACCAAGGCCTCTATCTCCAATGGTGTCAGGAATTTCTCTATAAAAGGGTCCCATTTGGTAAAAAAAAATTTCTGTCTGTGTTGTTTTTGCGAGTTCAACCTCCAATCTATCCATATTAAGGTACCTTTTAACTTGGTGCCAGACGTCTTGTACCTTTGGAGGCTCTGCTTCTAACCAATTACTCAACAAACATCTTTTCGCCGCTAGTAACACTATATGCAGGAGTGGCTGATTTTTTGTGATATTTGAAAAGTCATGAAATAATAATGATTTTGGAGAGAGCGATATATCAATATCCCACTTCTGTCTGATAATCATGACTAAAGACTCCCAGAACTCCACCGTTTTACGGCAATCCCACATTCCGTGTAACATGTTTGTTTTGTTCTGATGACATTTAGGGCAGTGCATTATTTTATTGGGCATCGAAACACTTGGTGGAATATTGAATCCATATATTTCCCGGTGGCTAAAACGGAATTGTGTTTCCCGCCATGCCTCACTAATCGCTGCTTTACAAATGTTTTTCCATCCTCCTATGATGGTTTGAGAAATTTCCAAGCCTGGGAAATCTGCTTCCCATTTTGAAAATAGCTTATCCTCCCAGTCGTATATTTCTGGGCATTGGATCTTTAAGTATATGGACGATAGCGAATGGCGGATAGATCTAGGGTCAATGATGTCATCAAAGGTATTTAAAATGAAATTCCTGCCTCATATTCCTAACTCTGCTTCTAACGAAACTTAGAACTTGACTGAAGGTAAGAAAGTCTGATTCTGGGATAGCTTTACTTTCCCTTAATTGTTGGAAGGAATAATATTTGCAATGGGTCGTATCATATAGGTCTCCCACAGTTGATATGCCTTTTTCTCTCCATATAAGTAAGTGTTTGTTAAAGAGACCTTCCTCAAATTCCGGGTGTCCAATGAGTGGCATGTGTTTACTTAACTGAGCAGGCAATTTAAAGAGTTTACGACAGGCCTTCCATGTAATAATAGTATCTCTAAGGACAATGGAGGATCTTATATTCTTGGGAATATGTGAAAATTTGGTATGTAGCAGAGCAGTGAGATCCCAAGGAGCCACTAAGAGGGATTCCAATTCTGTGTTCGAGTGGTAAGAAGTATGCTTAGTCCAGTCAAGACAGTGGCGCATAATACAGGCCAAGTTATACTTCCTTACATCTGGAAGGTTGATTCCACCGTTTAGTCTCGGGACCATTAATTTAGAAAGGGCAATTCTAGGTTTTTTTGCTTTCCAGATGAATCTAGTAAAACTGGCTAGGATAATACGTATATCTGAGTGCTTTAATAGCAGTGGGATCGTTTGGAGGGGATAAAGAAGTTTGGGGAAGCTCATCATTCGGACAAGGTGGCAACGTGCCAATAATGGTAAGGGTAATTTTGACCATTTATTCAATTCCCTAACTATTTTCAAGATTAGAGGTGGGAAATTTAGGTGATAAATGGATTCAGGTGCTTTACCAATTATTATGCCCAAGTATTTGATGGATTTTGTAGCTATTTTTTGGGGAATTTATTTGTTCTATAGAAAGTGTGGAGGGTTGGGGAAATGTCCAAAATTTCTGATTTGTCTTCGTTAATTTTGAAGCCTGAACATAGTCTGAACGTTTGGATATGACCAAATAATCTATCAAGGTCTCTTTCTGGGTGTTAAATAAAGAAAATTATGTCGTCAGCAAATAGGGCTAAATGAAGCTACTTCTGTTTTATTTTTATCCCTTCAAACGTATCTGATGTCAGAAGAAACTGAACCAAAGGTTCAATGGCCAGGTTGAATAGAAACGGTGAAAGGGGACATCCCTGCCTAGTGCAAGAGGGAATGATGTAGAAAGAAAGCCTGGCAAGCATACCCTTGCCTCAGGGTTCTGATATAAGGCAGTTAAGACGGTACGGACCCGGTAGACCTACTTTATTAAATACCATATCTAACCAGGCTACACTGTCAAAGGCCTTTTCAGTGTCTATAGTCACTAGAGCTGGAGAGACATGATTGCCGGGGTGCTTTCTAATTTCATCTAGAACCAATAGCACCTTCCTCACATTTGGGGACACCCAAGCCCCCTTGCACGAACCCAAAACCTGCTGAGGACCTTTTAAAATGTGGGGAAAAACAGAGGGCCCCCAAAATTTTTTCCCCCAATAATCTTGCAAAGGGTTTTCGGGCCCAACTTTAAACAGAAAAATTTGGTTTCGGAAAGGAATGCGCAAGGCGGGCCCCCCTCCCGGGTTTTGGGGGGTTTAATTTTGATAAGTGCCGTATTCTTTTTTCTTTGGGTTAGGGGATCTCCAGCAAAGGGAAAAATTTTTAAAAAAGGGGTGTTTGGGGTGGGAGGTTTTTTTCTGATTTTTTAAATTTTTTTAAAAAGTTTTCCCCCTGCGTATCCATCCGGACCAGGGATTTTGTTGTTTTTTTTTTTTGGTTTTGCCAATTCAAATTTCCCTTGGGGTGATAATGGGTTTGCCCCAAGATTGGGACTTTTTCCCTGTTGTCAGGCTAGGGAGTTTACCTTGTTTACCCAAGGCACAGAGGCATTTGTCACCAAATGTCTTTCCAAAATTTTAATGTTGGAAAAAAGCTCTAAAAATCTTCACCCTTTCCCCCCCCCCCCTTTTATTTCAAAAGGATCCATTGTGATCACGAAGCGCTGCAAAAGGGAGTATGGGATGGGGCCATTTTTGCAAATTTTTCAAAATTTAATTCTCCCTTTTTTGGGTTACCATATCAAAAAAATTTTGCTTTTAGCCCTTTGGGGTCGTTTTTTGGTGTTCCGGGCTTCTGATTCCCAAAAATCATATGCCTTTTCCACCCATATTTCTTTATTGGCCTGGGAGGGGTTAGATGAAAATTTGGTGTAAGCGGCACGGAGCGCGTTACTGAGAGTATCAAGTTGGGTTTGTACTTTTTTTTAAAAAGTTGCAGTAATGCACCTTCTTAGGCGCATAAAATATATAATGAGCCTAGTTTTGATGTACAACAGTTCATTTACATCGAGAATATGGCGTCAAAAGTGTTTTGGCGCAAAATAGACCAAAAAACTGGCGTTTGTGTATTGGGACCTGTCGCCCTTAGAGTATGTTCACATGATGTAATTTTGAAGTGTAAATTTATACTACAAAATGAGCTTCAAAATAAGCCTGATTAGAGGTGTATTTGGAAGTGTAATTTTTGCAAAGTGTGGAGTGTATTTTGCGGCGTTTATGCACCGAGAATGCGCTCCACCATTGTTTCTATGGGATTTTACAGGTGTAAATGCCTCAAGGATTGTACAAGGCATTTCAATTTATGCCAATAAAATCGTCCCAAAATACACGCCGCAGTTACGCTTGTAAAATACACGTCGTGGCGTGCCACGTATTATAAATTGGAATCAATAAGAGCTGCATAGAACATTATTAAGGATTTTGGCACATATTTCAGCGTAAAATACATCCCAAAAGAAGCGTAAGGGTATGTTCACACGGCGTTTTTGGATACGATTTCAAGACCCGAAAATCGTATCCAAAAACGAAGCGTCGATCGGATCCAACATGCAGCTGCATGTTTGGATGCAGCAGGATTGCACCCTTTAGTCAATTCTTGGAACGGATCCGAAAGACGGATGCGAAAGACGCAATAAGACGCATCAGCGATCACTCATGTGAACCCCGATACGTGTTTTACATTGCGAGCAGTATGAAATCACACTGTTCATTGTTAGATGCATGTTTGGGTCCATCTACCCAAACATGCATCTAAGAACGTATTTTCACACGGACCCAAAACGCTGTGTGAACATACCCTAAAATTCTGTTGTGTAAACATACCCTTACAAGTTTACACGTCTTGCATAGTTTTGGGGGATGTGCTATTTAAATGATGTAGCAAAGACAACCTTTTTCTTTTGTGCACTGTGTTATACTCCAGAGATGTCTTGTACAATTTACTAGTTAAAGGGGTTGTCTCACTACAAAGAATAGCTTTCAAATTGTAGGGAACACAAAATAAAGACATTTTCCAAATATATTGCTTTGTTCCTCTGTTTTCCCTAAGGAGATACAAGTGAATTTATGACCTCCCTGGCTATTTCAGTTCCCTCAGTAACTGACCTGTAAACAATTCTCCCCTGCTGTTTGTTCAATGAGATAACAGTGAGTGATGTCATCACACAGGTCACTGCAGTGTCCTGTGCTGCTCAGCAGTAAAAAGCTTGATTTTATGTAAAATAAACAGAACTGTAATTAGGGCTTTTATTTTGGGGATCAGATAAGAAGTTCTGTTAGTAGTTTGAGAAGCTAATCTGATCTAATTAGCATCTGAAAGCACAGCCCTGCACAGAGTTGTACAAGCACAAGCTGTATACAAATGAGTCAGCCTGAACCAGGAAGTGACAGAGTATTTCATTCATGCATTCCCTGAAACTCTGAAGGGAGACAACTCCTTTAAGGGCTGTTCAAAAAACTGTTGATTCCGTCCCTCGTGCCGGCTCGGCGAATACGCGGCGTGGATAATGAAAGTCTATGGGGCCGGCGGGCAGTGCCCCCGCCCCGCCCCTTACTCAAGCCGCATTGCGGGCGGAATACATCCTGCAATTACGGCTTGAATAAGCCGTGTGAACCGGCCCTTATTGGAAACAGTCAGCAATCTTGTTCTTAGACAAACCCACAGTTAAGCTGACCTCCTATTTTAAGCATTTATGGCATATCCACGGGATATTCACATTTGTACCCTTGTTGCAGCAGATTATTGTAGAACTATTACATCCTAAATGTATATATACCTATAAGTTACAGTTTTCCTCAGCCCACATAGGACTGAGTAAACTGGGTACAACAGCAGACCCTTAAAGGGGTATTCCTATTTCATTGATTAGCTTTAAACATGTAGGCAAAGGTAAATAAAGACTATTATCAAATACATTGCTGTTATGATTTTTCTTCCTTTCAGAGCTAGAGCAGTTCTTATCTCATACTATTGTGTACACGCCTTTCTAGGTTACCGACCACCTCCCTCTGCTCCAACAGGCTCTAGCAGCAGTGGCTGGGATGATGATGTCACTCCCTGCTGTGTTTTAGCAGGAGAGAGCTTGTTTATGTTACTTACTAATAAACTTTAACCCCTTAGAGCTCTGTAGGCTTGTGCACTACTGTTTTGACTAATCTTCACTAATGTCCTTCTAGCAGGATCAGCTAGGAATAGCAAAGCTGAAATGTCAGTCACTGCTATAGAACCACCAACAGCCTGAAAAGGAAGCGTGAGCTGGAATCTGACTGTGATTCTCTAAAAGACTGCATGGTGAGACAACCCCTTTAAAGGGGTGTTCTGGAACTTGTAAAAGCTTGTTTTTGTGCCAGGTCATGATAAATAGAAGAAAAGGAGCATACTCACCTCCTGGACACTCCCGTTCCATTCCCGTGGCCGTCCCACTCATCTCTCTGTAGCAAGGAAATTTTACCTGCCAGGTGCAGCCAATCACAGGCCACAGCGGTCATGTGCCCCAGCAGAAAAACAAGCTTTTGCAATTCCCACAACACCCCTTTAACTACCAGACAGAGACCTTAAAACTTCCTTGGACATATTATTACTATTATTTATTTTAGAGCGCCCTTAGTTCCAGAGCGCTGTACATTCGAGGGGGTTATATATATATATATAACATAGGTCAAACAATTACAAGGTGACAATAACTAACTAACAACTAGTCTAGAGGGCTTACAGTCTACAGGGAAGGAGGGACAAGGCAGGAGGTGTGGGGCCGAGATGTTTGTGGGGTGGAGTAGTGCAACAGAGTTATTGTAGGTTATAAGCTCCTCAAGAGATGGGTTTTCAGGTTACATTTGAGGCTAGTGAGGGGGAGGAGAGTCTGATGTGTTGGGGCAGTGAGTTCCAGTATGTGTGGGAAGCACGGGAGAGTGAAGTCTTGGAGACGGTTGTGTGAAGAGCTGATAAGAGGAGAAGGTCCTGTGAGGAGCGGAAATTGTGTGAGGGGAGATATCTGGAGATTAGAGCAGAGATGTATGGAGAGCCTTGTAGGTCAGGGTTACTAACTTGAAATGAATTCGCTGGGCAATGGGAAGCCAGTGAAGATTGGCAGAGGAGAGAGGTGGATAAGAGGGCAGCAGAGTTAAGGATGGATTGGAGGGGAGTGAGGGTGCTAGACGGGAGGTCGCAGAAGAGGATGTTGCAATAGTCTAGGCGGGAGATGCTAAGGGCATGGACCAGCATTTTTGTAGTATCAGGGTTAAGGAATGAGCAGATTCGGGAGATATTTTTCAGGTGGAGGCGGCAGCAGAGGTGAGGGTTTTGATGTGTGGTTTGAAGAACAGAGAGGAGTCAAAGGTTATCCCAAGACAGCGGACTTGTGGGACCGGTGAGAGTGTAGAGCCGTTTACTGTGATAGAGAGATCAGGGGCAGGGATAGAGTGGGACGGTGGAAAGATGATGAGCTCTGTTTTCTCCACATTTAGTTTTAGGAGACGTGATGAGAAGAAGGAGGAAATGGAGGACAGACAGTCAGGGATCCGGGAGAGTAGAGAAGTGACATCTGGGCCGGAGATGTAGAGTTGGGTATCATCTGCATACAGGTGATAATGAAAGCCATGTGAGGCTATGAGCTGACCGAGGCCAAGAGTGTAGATAGAGAAGAGTAGTGGGCCCAGGACAGACCCCTGAGGGACACCAGCAGAGACCGGGCGAGAGGAGGAGGTGGTGCGAGAGTGAGAGACAATGAATGTGCAACCGGTGAGGTATGAGGAGATCCAGAAAAGGGCCAAATCCGTGATAGTTCTGTGTATATACCTATATCCGTCTATATAACTGAATGTATTACAAATATACAGATATACTATATATATATAAAATCTCTCTCCCCTCTCTCTCTCCATACACTCACAGCTTGCATAATGATGCTACAAAGAAATTTGTTATCGACCTGTTTCTTTTGTGCACGGCACTAATGCATAGTTATAAGATAACTAAGTGGATACGATTAGCGCTCCTTTACTGTTTCCCAACCGGCTTCCATACTCATTGACAGGAAAGATTTGTACCGTGCTCCATGTCATCTCCACGGGGGTTTTCTCTACAGAGGCTGCATTGTTCTGTACTAGGAAGAATACATCGTCCTTACACTGCGATCAAGACACCGTGCACAGGGCTCTGCCGTGTTCATGAGCTCTTATGTTCAGAGGTCATTCTGTACCTGTTGTTACTAAGCATCATAAGCTTGTGACAGGGCAATCAAGGTGGAAAGGATTTTTTACTTCTACTGAAGGATGCCATTGCCATTACAGAATGCTGGTGCCATGATGGGGTGTATAGTACTGAGTCTGCAAAAATGTTTAGAGAATGGTCTGTGTGAATGCATCATCCACATAATGCCAAGACCCACAGTTTTATGGCAGAATAGTGACCATGGCACAACTCGTCTCCAGGTATTACAGCATAGTTGCCAACTTTTGAAAGTGAAAAAGCAGGAGAATCTAGGGGGCGGCGCGCTACGCGCGCCGCGACAAAAATTTGCATGGACACGCCCATCTTGTCGGCATGCCACGCCCCTTCAAAAAGCCACACCCACTCCACCTAACTGCATAACGGCTTTGGAAGAAAGCCAGGTAGATGCCCTTATAGCCAGGTAGTAGCCCCCCATAACCCCGGTAGTGCCCCCCACAGGGTGGTAGATGCCCCTTTTAGCCAAATGAGCCCCCTGAGCCAGGTGAGCCAAATTTGTCCCGGGTAGATGCCCCCCTTTGTTGCCAGGTAGGGCCCCCATTTGTTAGCCGGTAGGTGCCCCCATTGTTACCCAAAAGATCCCCCCATTGTTAGCCGGTAGTCCCCCATCTGTTAGCCGGTAGTGCCCCCATGTTGCCGGTGTGCCCCCATTGGTTGCCGGAGTGCCCCCATTTTTTTCCAGGTGTGCCCCATCTTTTAGCCGGGAGTACCCCCATCTTTTACCGGGTATGCCCCCTTCTTTTAGCCGGGTATGCCCCCATTGTTGCCAGGTGTGCCCCCATCGTTAGCCAGGTGTCCCCCAATCTGTTAGCAAGGTAGTCCCCCATCTTTTACCCAAAAGTGTGCCCCCACGTTAAAAAAAGAGTGCCCCATTTTTTGCCTTTTAGTCCCCCCATTGTTAGCCAGGTATGCCCCCTTTTGGTTGCCGGGTATTTCCCCCCTTTTGTTTGCCAGGTAGTGCCCCATTGATCCCAGGTAGTGCCCCCATTTGTTTCCAGGTAGTGCCCCCATTGTTTGCCAGGTATGCCCCATCTGTTAGCCAGGTAGTGCCCCCATTGTTACCCAGGAAGTGCCCCCTCTGTTTCCGGGTAGTCCCCCCTCTTTGCCAGGTATGCCCCATCTGTTACCGGGTAGTGCCCCCCATCTTTTGCCGGGTAGGCCCCCATTGTTGCCAGGTAGTGCCCCCTCTTTTGCCGGGTAGTGCCCCCTCTTTTCCCGGGTAGTGCCCCATCTGTTAGAGGTAGTCCCCCATTTTAGCCAGGTATGCCTCCTTTGTTTCCAGGTAGTGCCCCCTTTGTTCCAGGTAGTGCCCCCTTGTTGCCGGGAGTGCCCCCTTTGTTCCAGTTGGCCCCCATTGTTGCCGGTATGCCCCTTTTGCCAGGTGGCCCCCCTCTGTTGCCAGGTAGTCCCCCCCTGTTACCGGTAGTGCCCCCATTGTTACCGGGTAGTGCCCCCTCTTTGCCAGGGTGACCCCCCTTTGTTCCCCGGGTAGTTGCCCTCTCTTTACCAGGTAGACCCCCCAAAAGTTAAAAAAAAAATAAAAAAATACTTACCTCACCGGTCTGCAAAAAACCCGGCCGCTGGGGACGTTCCCCCAGCGGCGGGGGGGAGTGAGAGCAGCCCGCGTCACTCCCCCTGCACCCGCGCGTCACTTCCCCCGCGCCGCTGATTGTTTTTCCGCGCGCACAGACGCCGACAAACAGGGGGGGAGGGAGGAGGGAGCGATCCCCCCTGTCCTCCCCGAAGGAGACCGCGGGGGGGAGCGGCCGCTCGGCCCCCTTCAAAACCCCTTAGGAGCGGGTTTCCCGCGGCGCAAAAGGACGCACCCCGCCCAACTCTTGCGGGGGGTAATTTAAAGGACCCCCGCCCCCGCAGGCGGCGGGAGGGATTCCAACACCCCCCGGAGGGCGGGGGGGGACCCCCAAAAAGCGGGACCCCCCCCGCCAAAAACGGGGGAGTTTGGGATGTATGTATTACAGTGCCCCATTATCCAGCTCTGGTGCTCTCATACTAATTGTAGACACTTTCAAAAGTGGACAGGGGCCACTATGGGCACTCTAACTTGTCTGCAGCTAACCAGCTCTAAACACCGCACGCAGCCATGCACGGTAAATTCTGATCCAGCATTTTCATCTTCCTCTTCTGTGGGAATGAAGCAGTCAGTCTAGCTTTTGCTTAAAGAGGTATTTTCACCACATTGATTAGTTTTATACATGTAGGCAAAAAGGGAAAAAAAGACTTTTTTTTAAAATATATTGCTCTTCTTTTTTGTTATTTCATATTTAAAGCATTTTACTCCTGCTTGTATACCGCTTACCTGGGTTTTAACCACCCTCTTGCCTTGTAGAGCCCCGGGGTGGTGATTTCACTCCCTCTGGCTTTGCGCACAGGAGCTTTTTTCTCTTTATTACTGACAAAATTGAAACCTTTACAGCTCTGTAGCCTTGTGCCCCCTCCTCTCCCTCTCCTTTCAGCTACCTAGTAATGCAGAGCTGAAATGCCCTCTCTGCTATGAACCCCCCCATCTGACCAAGAAGTGGGAGCCTGTAGCTGAATGTAAAGAGCATGCTCTGTGAAATAGCCTTTAACTGTCCATGAGCCCTTGGTGCCGATGCCCCTTTTGCTGGTTCACTGGTTGTTTTTCTTTGCATCACTTTTGGTAAGTACTAATTGCTACTTACTAGGAACACTCACAGAGACCTGCCATTTAGAGACGCCCTGATCTGGTTGTCTAGCCATCACAATTGTATCCTTGTCTGAGTTACTCAAATATTTGCACCTGCCGTTTGTTTTCCAACAGATCAATATCAAGAAACAACTGTTCACTTGATGCCTCTTATATCCCACCCCTTGACAGGTGCCATTGCCATGAGATTTCCAATGTTATGATGATGTTCACTGTACAGTGGTTTTTGGGTATCTTCACACGGCATAATTGCAGGGTGCATTTCGGCATGTATTTGCCCGAAATGCGCCCCGCAATTACGCTAATTCATTGTTCTCATAGAGAGCTACAAATTACGTCCATCTCCACCGGCATACAATACGCGCGTATTGTACGGCAGGAGAGAGAAGTGACATGTCATTCACTGATAATGTGAGTGAATGGGGCCGACCTCCCCTGCGCTTTAGAAGTACGCGCACAGTACGCGCTGCAATATGCCATGTGAACATACCCTTAGGGCATGTCCCCATGGACCGGGTTTTCACCCGGTTTTACAGACGGTTTTCAGTTTTGAAAGCCGTCTGTAAACCGGGTGTCAAGCTTTTACATGGACCTCTATGGAAAATCCATGCAGCAGTCCCCACCGCACGGATTTTCCGCCAGACGGCTTTTTGGACCGCTCGCGGTCCGAAAAACATAGAACATGTTCATTCTTCCGCCCGGTTTTCGGACGTAACATGAACATGTCAGTGCGAAGGGGGAGGGCTTTTCTCTGCAAACCGTGGAGAAAAGCCGCCCCCCTGCAGCCGTCCCCCTGCAGCCCCGAAACAGAGCAAATACCCGTCGGATAATCCGTGTAGACGGACCCTTACTGCTGACCACTGCTGATCAGTGCAGATGAGCGCCGTGGTTGGCTGTAATCAGAACTCCCACAGGACTTCAGGGATCTCTGTAAAATTGAGGGCTCAAGAGGCTTGCTGTCGTAGATATATAATATTATCCACAGAGTAGATACCTTGGGGACGGTACAGACAATGTTCAAAACTTGGGAAACCAAATTACAAGATGAAGACCTCACACGGAAGATTTTAAGAGGAATGGAAGTGGTGAGGAAAGCTACGACCAATGTACAGTGGAGGGAGATATTGTTTAGGATCGCTCATAGAGCTATATATGCTTTCAATATTCCCTATAGAGTTGAATCCCAGTATTTGACGGCATGTCCTAAGAGCCATCTAGATAGAGCGGATCTACTCCATTGTCTATGGTTGTGTCCAGAGATCGAACGCATGTGGAGATCTGTTATAAGTTTGGCGAGGGACATATGGAACATTAACATCCCCATGACACCCCAGAGTTTATTATTTCATTATATAGCTAAGAAGTCGCGGAGGGAGGACTCGAGAGAAGCAATGGTGACTGATAGGGGGTTACATGTGATGATATTAGCAGTAAAACGCTGTGTGTTGAGACACTGGATTGAGCCCACAGTCCCGGAGGTGTCTGAGGTGATTGAATGTCTCAGGGAAATGTTCTTTATTGAAAAATTAGAAGCAGAAAGAGACAAGGATAGATGTGCTGCGACTTTCTTCAAAAAATGGAAACCGAATATTTCCGGCACTTTCAGCACCAGGGAAGTGAAGGAAATGGTAGAACCCTTCAAGTATACGGAGTATTATTTGAAAGAACAGCTTATGGGAACTTTAGGAAAACTGGATATTGATGCTAGAGAATGATGGGAGTATAGGTGGGTTATTGTTCAAGTTGAGGGGGGGAAGGGAGGGTTTTTTTAGTTTAAGGGGAGAAAATTGTAAAACCCAGAAGCTTGAGATCTATGTTATATGATATGTGGTTATATATGGTATAATGATGTGATTTGGAACAATATGTACATATAATTCTGGACCACCTGACTTGTTATGCTTCTGAATAATAAAATATTTAAAAAAAAAAAAAAGAACTCCCACAGAACAATATAGAGAGTCGTGCTCAAAGGTGACCGACTCTCCTTTCTGAGCCCATAATTTCAGGGGCCCATTCCCAAGTTAAGTGCAGGTCTAAAGGGGTTTGGGCCACACATTTCAACTTTTGATTTTTAATCTTTTGATTACCATCAAAGTCTATGGTTGCACTCAAACTTTTAAAGCAGATGCACAGATGACATACAATATACGCTAGCCTCTGGTCACCATACCATTTCCAAAGCAATTACAGAATATGTTTACATTCTGTGGCCTTCAGGGAAAGCACAAGGAAACAGTGTCAGTCAGTAAATCACACATTACATTTTCACTATCAAGTTGTCAATATTAACACAGGGTAGATTAATTTACTACATAAAATGAAAAAAAAATAAAATAAAATATGAATTGCAAGCTTGTGATTTTAGTAAAAATAAAACACCCTTAGATTCTATTTATACATCCGTGCAAAGCTCTATCTATCCTTCATGAGGAAACAGCAGCCGAAACTCTCTGGCTGTTAATTTCTTGACAATAGTGACAGGGAACTGCACCTTTGCCCTGCTCACTGCCATTGCCTGCTAACAATCTATGCACACATAGCAGAGACGACTTTCTCATTTAACATGTATTCCCTCATGCTATGACTAAAGCTGATAATACACTAGAGCTTTTGGATGGCTGAATTTAGACCAATTTCTGCCTATTATCAGTGCCATTTGTGACAGGAATGAGCATGATAAATGAGTCACTCCATACACCGACAGTACAAACAAAAATAAGAAGCCTTGTAGTGTCCTATTGGAGAAAAATACTTTTCTTCACTGATCAGCCTCCTTTCTCCCCCTCCTGCTTTTGTATTTATTCACTCAGTCATAAATCACGGAAGAACCAGATTCACTGAGGAATTGTGTTACATCTGCCCATTAAACCCCATGGATAATCCAAATCTCCCCTTTTGGGGGGAGGGCCCGCAATGGGGGGTTTCCCCCGCGCCCCCGGCAGAGTTGGCATTCTTCGCCGCCAGCAGGCAGGGGGGGACCGCGGGCAAAAGTAGAGGGGTGGCGCTACTTGGCGGCCGGGCCGTCTCAGGGGGGTGAAGCGGCCGCAGGTCCCGCTCCCCGCCTGGCAGTTTCACTGACTTGTGTGGCCGCGCCGCCCCTAGTCAGCAGTACAGGGAGAAGGCAGGGGGGGATGTACCCCCCTTCCTTCTCCCCTGTTGTACGGCGCCGGTGTGCGCTGTACATACACCTCAGGTCGCAGAGGGG
The DNA here is from genome assembly GCA_025379985.1 of Phyllomedusa bahiana. Taxonomy (NCBI): domain Eukaryota; kingdom Metazoa; phylum Chordata; class Amphibia; order Anura; family Hylidae; genus Phyllomedusa; species Phyllomedusa bahiana. The sequence goes on from JAODAL010000890.1 coordinate 149,137, forward strand.
ATGACGCGCAGCTGCACTCATCCCCCTGCGCCGTGAGAATCTCAGTCGGCCGGGAGATGTCCGGAGCTGCAGGAGCCCGGGGAAAGGGAAGTGGCTTTTATTATTTTATTTTATTTGTTATAGGGGGCTCTACCGGCTACAATGGGGGGGGGGGGTTCCTGGCAAAAGGGGGCCTACCCGGGTCAATGGGGGGGTATCCTGGCAAAAGCGGGGAAATTCCCGGCTAAAAAATAGGGGGGGGGGGGTCTACCCGGCAACAGAGGGGGCCTACCCGGCTAAAAGGGGGGGGGGGGTCTACCGGGAACAGAGGGGGGGGACTACCTGGCTTTTAAAAGGGGGGGGGGGGCACAAACCCGGGAACAGAGGGGCACTCCTGGCTACAATGGGGGGGGCACTACCTGGCTACAAATGGGGGCATTACTGGAACAGAGGGGGACTACCGGCTAAAAAGGGGGCATCTTCCCGGGAACAAAAAGGTGGGATTACCTGGCAACAAAGGGGGCATCACCTGGGGTACAATGGGGGGGGGCAAACCTGGCAACAGAGGGGGCATACCTGGCTACAAAAGGGGGGAGGTACTACCTGCAACAGAGGGGACACTACCTGGGTACAATGGGGGCATCTAATGGCAACAGAGGGGGGCACTACCTGGCTAAATGGGGGCATCTTTAAATGGCACAAGGGGGGAAAAACCTGGCTAATAAAGGGGGCACTACCTGGCAAAAAGGGGGCATCTACCTGGGTAAAAAGGGGCATCTACCCGGCTAACAAAAGGGGGGCATTACCTGGCTAACAAAGGGGGGGCATTTTTACCTGGTACAAATTTTGGGTTACCTGGCTAAAGGGGGCTCTCCTGGCTACGGGGGGCATCCCCGGGGAAAAAGGGGGCACTACCTGGTAAATGGGGGGGGGATACCTGGCTACAATGGGGGGGACTTCCTGGGAACAGAGGGGGGCTACTGGCTACAATGGGGGGGGGCATACCTGGTAACAATGGGGGCATCACCCGGGAAAGGGGGGCACTACCTGGGTATAAAGGGGGGCTCCTGGAACAAAGGGGGTTTTCCCGGCAAAAAATGGGGGCATCTACTGGCAACAAGGGGGATTTTTCCCGGCTAAACAAAGGAGCATCTACTCTAAAAAAGGGGGGCATCTACTGGCTAACAAAGGGGGCTCCCTGGGGGGTAAAAAAAAATTTTGGTTACCGGGTACAGAGGGGCTTACCCCGGTACAGAGGGGGAAACTGGAAACGAGGGGGACTACCTGGCTACAATGGGGGGGGGTACCTGGCAACAATGGGGGGGGGGGCATCTACCTGGCAACAGAGGGGGCAATCCTGGCTACAATGGGGGGGGGCACTAACCCCGGGCTAACAATGGGGGCATCTACCTGGGAACAGAGGGGGCACTAACTGGCTAATAAAAGGGGGCATCACCTGGCAACAAAAAAGGCCCCTCTACCTGGCAACAAAGAGGGCACTACCCGGCTAAATGGGGGGGCACTAGGGTACAATGGGGGGCACTACCCGGGAACAGAGGGGGACTAACCCGGTACAATGGGGGGGGCACTAAACCGGGAACAGAGGGGGGCACTCCGGGTACAATGGGGGCACTACCTTGCAACAGAGGGGGCACTACCTGGCTACAAAGGGGATCTACCCGGCAACAAGGAGGCCTCCGGCTAATAAAGGGGGCATCTACTGGCAACAAAGGGGGGATCTACTGGCTACAATGGGGGGGGGCCTACCCGGCTACAATAGGGGGGGGCACTACCTGGCAACAAGGGGGCCCACCTGGCTACAATGGGGGGCACACCCCGGCAAAAGAGGGGGGCCCCCTACCTGGCAACAGGGGGGCACTACTGGCTACAATGGGGGTTACCCGGCAAGAAGGGGCACTACCTGGGGACAAAGGGGGCATTACCTGGAACAGAGGGGGCACTACCTGGTAATAAAGGGGGCTCTATCTGGCAACAAAGGGGGCATTACCTGGCAACAATGGGGGGGATTACCTGGCTAACAAAGGGGGGAATTACTGGGTAACAAAGGGGGGCATTTACCTGGCTAAAATTTGGCTCTACCTGGCTAAGAGGGGGCATCTACCCCGGCTACAGAGGGGGGATTTCCTGGCTACAGAGGGATCTTCCGGCAAAGGGGGCTTACTTTGGGTACAAGGGAGCATCTCCTCCTGTAAGGGGCACTACCTGGTTTTGGGGGGCTACTACCTGGGGTTAAGGGCATTACTGTTTTTTCCCAAAGTGTTTTGCAGTTTGGGGGGAGTGGGTGTGGCTTTTTGAAGGGGGCGTGGCACCTGACAGATGGGGGTGACCATGCAAATTTTGCCGCGGCGCACAAGTCTGGCCAGCCACCTTTACCCCGGTTGGCTGTTTTTCTGCAGGTCATACATACAGGGGCAGTGTAGAGCCAATACCACAAGTTGGCTCAGGCACCACCCTTTTTCCCCGGGTTCTGGGTTTTTTGCGGTCAACTACAGGGGATGTAAGCCCAATACCCCAAGTCTGGTCAGGGACCACCTTTACCCCGGTCTTTCTTTTTCAGGATAATACAGGGCAGTGAGAGCCAATACACAAGTCTTCAGGCACCACCTTTTACCCTGGCTGGGTGTTTTTGCAGGTCATCATGGGTCATACATAGGGGCAGGTGAGCCAATAGACAAGTCTGGCTCAGGCACCACCTTTACCCCGGGTTTTTTTTCTGCAGGTCATAATAGGGGCAGTGTAGAGCCAAAACACAAGTCTGGCTCAGGCCACCTTTCCCTGGTTGTTCTTCTGCAGGTCATACTCAGGGCAGGTAAGCCAAAACCAAAGTCTGGCTCAGGCACCCCCTTTACCGGTCTGGCTGTTCTTCTGCAGGTATACATACAGGGGAGTGTAAGCCATACCAAAGTCTGGTCAGGCATCACCTTTACCTGGTCTGGGTGTTCTTTGAGGTCATACTACAGGGGAGGGAGAGCCAATACCCCAAAGTCTGGGTAGGCCCACCTTTACCCCGGTTGTTTTTGAGTCAAATACAGGGCAGTGTAGAGCCAATACCCCAAGTCTGGCTCAGGCATCACCTTTACCCTGGTCTGGCTGTTCTTCTGCAGGTCATACATACAGGGCAGTGTAGAGCCAATACCACAAGTCTGGCCCTCAGGCACCACCTTTACCCTGGTCTGTTCTTCTGCAGGTCATACATACAGGGCAGTGTAGAGTCAATCCCCACAAGTCTGGCTCAGGCATCACCTTTACCCTGGTCTGGCTGTTCTTCTGCAGGTCATACACACAGGGCAGTGTAGAGCCAATACCACAAGTCTGGCTCAGGCACCACCTTTACCCTGGTCGGGGCTGTTCTTCTGCAGGTCAACATACAGGGCAGTGTAGAGCCAATACCACAAGTTCTGGCTCAGGCCCCCCTTTTTACCGGGTTTTGCTGTTCTAACTGTTCTGCGCCTAGATTTGGCGTCAAAGAATCATAAAAGTGTCTTCTAAGAATGTGGCACGACCCCCCCTAGAACGCCCCTAATCTTTGGTGCATTACAAAGGGACTTATCGCGCCAAAGTTCGGAGTGTGTCTGTTCATACATTTTTTTCGGCTCAAAGTACAGCAGAAAACTGGTGCAGCCCCGTTCATACATGTCGCCCCTTGTCTTTTCTGCAAGATGGATTCTTTTAGGGATTTATCACTAAGTTAACAGATAAGAATGCAGTAGGGGGGAAAAAAAGAGCTGAGAAGTGAAGGAAGCATTTTTCTCTAATAAGATATGTTACCTATTTTTATTTGTATTATTTTTGCTCGTACTGTTGATTTAGGGAAAGTTGTGCTTCGAGGTATGCTCCTATTCACCAACCATGAACAAAAAGTTGTTCACAAAGAAATTATTTTTTTTAGAAAGTAGTTTTGTCATAATTTCAGAAAATCGTGACAAAATTAACAGTCATGAGCACATTGTATGTCGTGTATACAGGCTGCGACTGGCCCACAGGGGAATAGGGGAAACCCCCGGTGGGCCCCTGAGCATGGCAGACCTGGAGTTGTTTTTTAACTGCATATACATCCTCAGAAGAGGCAGAAAAGCAGAGAAAGAGGCAAAAGGTAGAATATAGGAGGCATATACAGACATTTACAGTAGCTGTAGGATGGGCCCCTAAAATAAACTTCACCGGTGGGCCCAGAAACAGCTCAACTGGGGGGCCCCTAGAATTAACCCCACCTGTGGGCCCCAGGCACCCCAGTCCGACACTGGGTATATAAACGCTTACAAAGACATCTAAGATCAGCTTTCCATCCCTACTACAAAAATATCATTAGTAGACCCTCGACCAAATTCCTGTTAACATCGAGGTTTCGCTAATGTTCGTTGGAAAACATTGCAGTGGAAAATACTGTTTTGTGGGCTGAACAGGTTTCCAGTGACAGGCACCAGTTATGTATCTTCCTGGGACAAACCTTTTCACATTTTATACACATCCCATTTTATGACAATGGCCTGAACAAGACAACCTATGAGTAGCTATCAGAAAGGTCACACACCAAGCAACAGGCACCTTCCCTCGCTCACCCTGCACTGCTGAGTGCTACAATCTTTCTTCAATATTTCCCAAGTGCTAGGGAACAAATCAATTCTGATTTGCAGAGCCTCATTACCTTAAAATTCATTTATCTAGCAATATAATTACTCTAAAAGTCATTACAGAGGTTAAAAGGATTTCCAGTCCTACCCTGGGCACTACAGCTTCTTGTGGTTGCTACAGTAATTGTTTGCTTTTATTTTATATTCTGGATATTGACTTGGAACTACAACATTATATCTCGTTGCCAAGTGCGCCAACATTTCTACCATTTGCCAAGTAATCCTGAAAATTTTTCCCCTTACCTTTCTTGTTGTTGACAGTGTTGTTTGTGTTCATTGTGAATATTATGATAACAATTATCTGCTGTTATGAAAATGTTCTATTATTAAAGGGGTATTCCCATTTCATTGATTTGCTTGAAACATGTAGGCAAAGGTAAGTAAAGACTATTATCAAATACATTGCTGTTCTGATTTGGTTTCCTATCAAAGTTAGACTAGTTCTTAGCTCCTGCCTGTTTACAGGTTTTCAGGGTTATGACCACCTCTCTCTGCTCACACCATGCTGTGTCTTATCAGCAGCATAGGAGCTTGCTTATGTTTCTCACTGACAAATTATAACCCTTTAGAGCATTGTAGCCTTGTGCCCTGCTGTTAAAAACATTACCAATGTTCCTCTAACAGACTCAGCGAGGAATAGCAGAGCTGAAATGTCAGTCACTGCTGTAGAACTGCCCACGGCCTGAACAGGAAGTGGGAGCCTTAAGCTGGCTGTGAAGAGCAGAATGTGTAAAACAGCATGGTGGGAAAACCCATTTAAATCCTGTGAATTACAGTAAGGATTTTGTAATTTCTGAAAGTTGTAGTTTTACAATAATTGGAGACCACTGACGTCTACATAGATTATAATCTATTGTCGGAACCTCAGAGTGTTTAAAGGGGTTTTGCCTATATAGACATTTATCACTGTCATGAGTTGCGTCGTACTGCGGGCGCACTCGTGCCCCCGTCAGTTCCCGTGCACCAGGAGTGAGTGGCTCTGCGGGCGCACTCGCTCTCCTGGGCGCATCTGCTTACCTCACTGCGCTCCTTCTTCCTCGCGTCCGCCTGCTGACCGGGTATGCATACCCCCGCTCCTTCACGCCTGCCGGCTCTCTTAGATTTAAAGGGCCAGCATGGCGGTAATTGGTTGATTGCCGGCCACTGACCCTATATAATGGCTCCGGCATCCCTCTGCCAAATCCATAGCGCCTGTACCTATGCGAGGAAGCCTTCTTGAAGTCTGGTTAGCCTTTTCCGTGTACCAGTCCCGTTTCCTCTCGTCCTTCCTTCCTACTACGAACCTTCTCCGCCTGCCCTGACCTTCTGGCCTGTCCCCGTCTACGAGTTTGTCTGCCGATTCTGTACCGTGTTGCACCTCGGTTACCTCTGCAAGCAAGCCATATCAGGGTAGCGACCTGGTGGAATCCCACCGCGGCAAGTACATCCTGCCTTGCGGCGGGCTCGGGTGAATACCGGGACCCACATAGACTCCGCTCCCTGGTGTGGCCCGTACCACCACTTGCGATGGCCCAGTGGATCCATTACTCCAAACCGTTACAATCACCTATCCACAGGATAGCTTATTAATTCTGATCGCTGCGGCTGCCACTGCTAGAACCCCTACTAATTGATAAAACACGGACCTAATCTCCTCTCCTTCCTCGCTGTGTGGCTTTAAACAGAGCAGTGGCTAAACACGCCACTGCTGCTCCATTCAAAATATGAGACCGACGGAGATAGCAAAGTGCTGTACTCAGCTATCATTGTTGGCAGGGCTGTGGAGTCGGCAAGCCAAAGCCCCGACTCCGACTCCTCAATTTCCCAAACCTCCAACTCCTGACTCCCTCATACACGGCGCATGGGTAAGTGATAACTTTACTGTAGTAAAATGGTAACATCAGGCTGTTTATCACCTTATGATACAATAATCAAGCTATTTAGGTACAACAGACACTGACAAGCAAAAGGATAACAATGTTTTGATCTTTTGAACACTTGTGGGTTGAAGAAAAAACTGTATTTGTATCCAAGTCCAGTCTGCACCAACATTGGGAATGTGTAGAAGAGACCAGGGATCAGATTTTAGTCAAGACGTGCTTGAATCTGATTCAGTGCCCAGAAGGATTCAGGCAGTGCTGAAAACCAAAAAGTGGATTTCCCAAATACTAACAAAATAATGAAAATTAATAAAAATTAACATTTTGATTTTTGGGAGCAAAACAGTAACAATGAAGTTACAGTAAAGAATCTGCAGAACTAAGCAGATGCTAAATACTTGCAAGTCAAATTTATGTATAAGATACACAAGATGACTGTATATAAAATGACAGTAGCCTCATGTACAAAGCTGTAGTGGATGGAGAGATATGGAGCCTGAAAGTCACAAGTTCAAAACATTGTTACCATTTTGCTTGTCAGTGTAAAATATATTTATTGGATATGACTTTAGAAAACAAAAAAAATTGTAAATATGTAAAACACTGCGGGAACATTCGTGGAGTCTCTGAATTTGTTCTGAGAAATAGTATCGCCTCCACCAGATCCTGCATACATGACCTCACATCTGATCTCATTATTTCCTGGCTAGAGAACGGCCTCGCTACACTAACTTGGGGGGACAAGCAGTGGACCACAGGGCAACATCTCTAACAATGTCAGGGTATAAAGGAATTGCCTCAGCCACTTCAGTTTTGATGAATGGTTGAACTCTTCTACTTCTTTCAAAGCAGGTGAAAAATTTTGTTGAAATCTGTTTGCCCTGGGATCGGAATCTTTTCCCCTGGGGCAGCGCTTTGCCTGCTCCAAGTCATCAATTACACTCCTCATGTGATGAGGCTGAAGATATGGGAGCAGTAGCACCGGCCGGACCCAACTCCTCTTGCTCTTTGCATCGAACTAACTGGACCAACTTATTATATATTTTGGGAGTCGGTCCCTTTTATGACGACTCCGACTCCTGCAAAATACGCACAGACTCCGACTCTGAATCCACAGCCCTGATTGTTGGTCCCATATACTTTGAACAGAGTTGCAGTGCACATGTTTAACTCCTGCTCTGATCAATGCCTTCTTTGGACATGGTCCACATCAGCGTGCGCATATGCTCATTTTTTTTTTTTTTTTTACTTTTTGGATGTGCAGACCAAACATTATTTTTCTAGATTCTTTGGACAGGGGACTCAGGACCCGATTTTAGTTATGGGTGGGGAACCCAGCAGGGGATCCTCCAGAGATGAGACAATTATCACCTTTCTTGTGGATATATGATAAATGTCCCTAGTGGCACAACCCCTTTAAGGCAATCACAGAGTATGCAGATAAGCATGTCTTACTTGGTTTAGAGTGATCACACTCCATGCTCCATCACTCAACATGCTATCTTTTGGCCTCAGATCAGGAATTAGAGGCAGTTCAGTGGGTGCTATTGTTATTATTAGAATCAATTAAAGTGCAACTCCCTCTTAACTCTGAACTGAATCACAGGGAATCAGAGGGATGAGACACCCTGCCGCATTACTCTTCTGAAAAGAGAAACCAGAGATTTACTGTTAACCACTTGCAGTATCTCACAAAAGTTAGTACACCCCTAACATTTTTGTAAATATTGTATTATATCTTGTCATGGGAAAACACTGAAGATATGACACTAATACAATGTAAAGTAGTCAGTGTACAGTTGTATAACAAAGTAAATTTGGTGTGCAACAAAAGTGAGTACACCTCTAAGTGAAAATGGACAAATTATGCCCAATTTTCCATTTTCCCTCCCTGGTGTCATGTGACTCAGTGTTACAAGGTCTCAGATGGGAACAGGGAGCAGGTGTGTTAAATTTGGTATTATCGCTCTCATACTTTCTTGTACTGGTCACTGGAAGTTCAACATGACACCTCATGGCAAAGAACTGTTTGATTATCTGAAAAAAAGCATTTTTGCTCTACATAAAGATGGTCTAGACCAGGGGTGTCAAACTGCGGCCCTCCAGCTGTTGGGAAACTACAACTCCCATGATGCCCACTGTTATAGATTATACAAATGCATGATGGGAGTTGTAGTTTCCCAACAGCTGGAGGGCCGCAGTTTGACACCTTTGGTCTAGACTATAAAAATATTGCCAGCACCCTGAAACTGAGCTGCAGACCATACAGCAGTTCCACAAGACGGGTTCCAATCAGAACAGGCCTCACCATGGTCGACCAAAGAAATTGAGTGCATGTGCTCATTGTCATATCCAGAAATTGTCTTGTCAAAATAAGCGCATGAGTGCTGCCAGTATTGCTGTAGAGGTTAAGCCTGTATGTGCTCAGACCATATGCCTCACACTGCATCAAATTGGTCTGCATGGCTGTCGTCCCAGAGGAAGCCTCTTCTAAAGGTGCACAAGAAAGCCCGCAAATGGTTTGATAAAAACAAGCATGGAGTAAGAAATAAAGACATGGATTACTGGAACCATGTCCTGCGGTCGAATGAGACCAAGATGAACCTAATTGGCTTTTTGTCCAAAGCAGTTATGTTTCCAATGAGTTTTTTTGGGTGATTTTCAGTTTTTTGTTGAGGTTTTTGATCTGGTTTTTTGGACTGATTTTGGACAGTTTTTAATGTAAGCAAAATTAATATACCTTGCTAAACACCTGAGCAGTTTTTTCAGCAGAACCATCCAAAAAACACACCAAAAAATGTCTGCCGGTTTACCTGGACTCCAATAGTAAACTTTCTGCTATGCTCTGTTGTTTTTTGCAACATGTTTAAAAAAATGACCAGCAGCAAAAACGAGCAGAAAAAAAAAAAACGTTCTGTGGAGACTACAGAACGGTTTTACTATTAAAGTCTATGGGATCTGTTTTCAGTCGTTTTTTCAGCGGTTTTAGAAAACAAAAACCACTGAAAAAAACGACTGAAAATGTGTGCAGTGGAGACGCAGCCTCAGTCGGCAAGTAAACAGTCAGTTCTTGAACTGATAAGAAGTTCCTGCTGGATAGAACAGAAAGGTATCAGATCACATAGGGCATTTGTACAGACCAAGTCTACCCTTCAGGGCAATGGTATTCTCTGTTGGCAGTGGCCTCCTTCAGGAGGATAATGGAATCTGAATTATTATTATTATTATTTATTTTAAAGCGCCATTGATTCCAGGGCGCTGTACATTCGAGGGGTTACATACATAAGTCAAACAAGTACAATGATAAGTGATGAAGAGAGGACCCTACCCGCGAGGGCTTACAATCTACAAGGAGGGGGAAAGAGACAGGAGGTGAGGGGCAGACATGTTTGTGGAGGATGTAGTGACAGCAAGGTTAGTGTAGGTTACAGGCTCCTGAAGAAATGGGTTTTCAGGTTGCTTTTGAAGCTGGTGAAGGTGGAGGAGAGTCTGAGGTGTTGGGGCAGTGAGTTCCAGAGTGTGGGGGAAGCACGGGAGAAGTCTTGGAGACGGTTGTGTGAGGAGCTGATAAGGGGAGAGCAGAGAAGAAGGTCCTGTGAGGAGCGGAGATTGTGTGAGGGGAGATATTTGGAAATTAGGGCATGGTTTGAGGAACAGGACATTGAATGCAAGGTGTCGACTTTGCCTCTAACTTCCCCACATCTCAATCCAAACAAGCATCTTGTAGCAAGTGCCAGGAAAACAAATCTAAACCATGGAGGCTGCACAACACGGTTTATGGAATTGAAAGGATCTGCTGCTGATGTCCTGGTGAAACACACATACCACAGGACTCATTCAAGACTCCTTTAGGAGTCCATGCCTTGACAACGCAAAGCTGTTTTGGTGGCGTGAGGGGACCTACACAATACCATGCCGGTTGTTTTACTAGTATGACTGATTTCTTTACATTCCACAAATAAAGAAGATGGATAATGTGTTTGAAAAGAGACAAAACCAATGTAATCTAGCAATCCAGGGCAAAGGATTGGTGGTTGATCTATTATAAATCATCACGGCAGCTTCTGAGAAGTAGAAGAACTCTTCATTTAGCAATGTACTCAGCAGTCTCAGACTCCCTTCTGTGGAGAGGAGTTCATCTGCTCTAATTCAGAATAACTGCTGAACAAAATCACTGTAATTGTTGATGTCCTGTGGCCATAGACTTCATCATGCACAGATTCTGATGATGCATTACACTGGTTATTGACAGCAGTCATCACACTGACTGTGTATATGTGGGTATATATATTGTGGGGACTAGCGGTCACAGAGGCAGGTACAAGCGGGTAGGTTGCAACAAAAATATAGGGTTTTATTTTCCACCGGCAAAACAAACAGCAGTAATAACATAAAGTCTATGGCAGCAGGCTTACTTCAGCCGTATAACACGCAGCAAATCAAAGGTAAAGTCCAGCATCAAAAAATAAATCAAACATGTACTCCACCGTGTGGCTGGTGACTTCCTTGGTAGGAGACCCCCAGGTCTGTTTCAGGGGTCCGTAGCAGACTCCTCTCTCCTGCTCAGCACTCTCTGGAGACAAGTACTTCCAACACTCCTTGAGCATCAGGTTAACTCTCTCACCTGGTCTCTTCCTGCACAGGCTTTAAAGGCCTAGGGATACCGGTAAAGCCTGGACCGGAGGGGTGAACGGCCTCCCACCCACGCTACAAACCGTTCAGAAAAAAACACCCAATAAAGCTGCACAGCAGCTATGCTAAAAAAAAACACACCTATCGTAACCTATGGTTACCTATCTCTACTGCGCTTTTTCCCCCACCAAGATCCGGGTTTCCTTGGTGGGCCCCACTAGTCAGTTCTCTTGCTGCCAAATTTTGCCGTTTTGGAAAGGGCCGGGCTGTCCCACTGGAGCGGCCTCCCTGACATCCCGGGAACTTCCTTACCATTTGCAGCATAATACTAGGGACATACCTTCCATCCACTATTTTTCCTGCTGGTTGCTTACACACATTTTATACCCAGCTATAGCCACACAGTACATGTTATATTTTCCATATATCTTAGTCCATTAATTACGTCATTTTTAACCAATAACTGAAACTAAGTTTCCTCTCATGAGGAGTCAAGGCGTATAATTGATTTATAATTCTCAAGGTGTTTTAGGGTGCGTCCACACAGCACATGTAAAATGCTGGGGAAATTTTGTTTAAGAATCTGGACGGTATTTTATCGCCTTTTCAGTGGTTTTGGACCACAGTTCTGTCCTCAGTTTCCGGATTCGCCCGTCCCCCATCACCATTTAATTGCAAATCTTCTGCCCGAAAACTGGGCGGAAGATTATGCATGGTCAAAGTTTTTCAGACACCGCACGGAAATTTTGTTCAGTGTAGACCTGACATTTTTTATTAAGATCTATGGGGACGGTTTCTGATCGGTTTCCAGAGGGTTTCCAAATCCACAAACCATCTGAAAATCTGACTAATAAACCATGCTGTGTGGACTGATCCCTAGGGTTTTCATAGGGCTAGCCACCCATAAAGCAGGGTTGCCCTTTTTGGGATTTTTGACAGGGGAAACATGGATATTTTTTGTCCTCCCTATAAATTTTTCCAAAGGAAGAATCAACACTTAGGTTTATAAGCAACTACGGTATTTCGTTACGGATTTATAGATGGTCCTCAGACATGATAGGAAATACCGACATATATAAACTAAGTTTTCCTAATTTACTGTCTCTGATCTATCTTGGTATGTATCTTGCCCGCATCTAAGGTGAAATCTGTGTTTTATTGATTATGTTGCACCACTTTTTCATTTTTTGTGTTTATAGTAATTTGGGCTTTATTTAAAAAGTAAAAGGTATTGGTTTTATCTGTTTTTTCTGTTACGCTGTGAATAATTGACATGTCACTCATCTCTCTGCGCGTACAATTCGATCGTATTGTATGAGCGGGGAGAGGAGGTGTAATCCATAGTTCTCTATGAGAACTATGGATTACTGTAATTTCGGCGCGCATCTCGCCCGTATTAGAGCGGAAATACGTGCCGAAATGCGCGCCAAAATTACCCCGTGTGAACATACCCTTACTGTAAGAAGAATAGACCCTGATTATATATATATGTATTCTTTCTGTGTTATATGTTAACTATGTCTACGTCAGAGGATTTTAATCCCTGTTTCAGAAAAATGGTGATCCAGTATCATAAAGATATAGTAAGAGAAAAATATGCACAAAATTTTAAACTTAAAAAACATAGCGTAAGGCATTAGCTATGGTTTTTAAAAGTATCTTTTTTGCAAACAATACTGAATTAACCCTTTAAAAGGTTCTTCTACGAACGGTTTCTATATAGTTGATCTTGTTAAAAAAAAGACAGATTCATCATGACCAATCTATGACCTTAAGATTTTAATCCAGAGAAGGGAAGACTTCCATGAGGTGGCACCAACTGCTCCATATTGGGAAAAATAATTACTTAAAATTACTTAACTCCAAATACAGCAATCAGAATAATTCCCTGCCTCAATATTTAATCTCTAAAAATCAAGTACACATTAGGAACAATATTATATTTGTCAAGAAAGCCACCCAGGCCTATCTTGAACTTGTTCAATGAGTGAGCCATCACAACATCATGTGGCAGCAAGTTCAAGTCACACTTTCATATGGCAATGTTAGGCCCCGTTCACACGGCGGTTTTGGCCACGGGTTTCCCGCGGCTGAAACCTCGTCGAACCTCACCGCAAACTTGCGTCTCCCGACGCGGGTTTGCGGTGCGGGCGCTGGGCGTGGTCTCGGCGCGGGTGGGGTGTGGTTTGGGCGCGGCTTGCAGCGGGGGTTTGCCCTCATGCAAATTAATAGCAGGGGGCAAACTGCGGCGCGAGCTGCGGCCCAGCCGCGCACCACCCGCAGCGTGTGAATATTAACGCGGTTTCCCATAGGAAACCATGTTAATAAACTAGGCGCGATTTGGCCGCGGTTTTGGCTGTGGAAACCGCGTCGGAACCTGCGGCCATAACCTCGTTCAAATCCGTCGTGTGAAAAGGGCCTTACTTTCAATAATAAGCCACTTCATTTTTCATTTCAGCACAACTCTGTATTAAAAATTTTAATTGATACACCATAACATAAGCACCGTACAATCTTCTTTTGTCGGTTCACATATATCTCATTATATGGGCTATTTTACTTAATTTTTCAAAAGGATATTATCCCAATAGCAACAACAAAATATCGATCTTGAATGTAAATAGTACAAAAGTTCATGATAAACAGTACAAACGTAAGAGCAGTAAACATATACTCATCAGGGATGGTGCCCAAACCGCAACGTTTCGAGGGATTTATCCACAATGGACCGCGTTTGTCTTGTTTTTGACAGTGGGGAATCTGTCTCATGTTGCTAAACTATTTACAAGTAAAAGGTGCCAAAACCGAACTACAAAAGCAAGTTCAGGTCTCAGTCTCACTGCTTTTACAGTAAAGAATCCCTGTTTGTTATAATGTTGAAACGTTCCTTCATCTATAAATAGAGGATGCCCCTTTGTCCTAGAGACAAGCCTATGTTTAAAAAAGATTCCCAAAGTTACAATGGTCTCAGGATACTATATTTTCACCATACAATGGTCTTCCCTAGGACACTGCATCTTGCACCCACGCTCAGTGTGGTGCCTGAGGCTCACCAGTGGATTAGATTCTTGGGTCCAACCCTACAGCTACACTTTAAAGGAGCTCCAGGCCTGCTATACTCAGGGGTCCACCATGCCCAGAAGCCCACAAGGATTTCCCCTACACCCCTGTGGGCCAGTCCGAGCCTGCCGCACTCATCAGACAGCGTCACAGACACCCCCGATCTACAGTACAGTGCGGTACTACATGTCCTGTACTGCTCTACAGTTTTCATGCATGAGGCCCTATGTTCTATGTGTGCCCTCACTATTGATTTGTAAAGAGACCAGATTCAGGTCATGAGTATCTATGCCTTTTATGATACATCCCATCCTTTATTTGCCTTGTAAGCAGCTGCCTGGCACTGGTCGCCAAAGTGGAGTTTACTGCTTACCAGTAACCCCGAATCTTAGATTTACACATTGTTTTACTACCATGTTTCTCCGAAAATAAGACAGTGTCTTATATTAATTTTTGCTCCTAGATGCACTGGGTCTTATTTTCAGGGGATGTCTTCTATTTCCATGAACAAAAATTCACATTTATTGATGAACAAAGAATCACAATTTATTAATATACTGTAGTCCTGTCATCACAAACATCAGCATAACCAGCCATACTCTGACTTCCATCAAGAATTTCTTGAGACTGTATTTCCATGTACAACAATCTATGGAACATTTTCAGATCCCGGTATTTATGAACAAAAATCAACATCTATTCAAAGACAGTCATGTCCTCATCTTCAGGAACATCGTCATCACTCTCCAAACCCTGAATTTCTTGGTGAATTTCTTGTGACTCTGTTTCTTTTAGAAGCATTGGCCCCAATCTCTCATGTCTAGCAATAGCACTTTCCTTAAATGAACACCTCTTGTCCAGGTAGCCTCACACACAAAGTAAGACCTATCTATGTGATCTAATCCCTATCATAAAAAAGGTCTCCAGATAACCATATAAAATGTCATACTTTATTAGGTAATGCAAGACACATGCTAAAATAATTTAAAAGGTGACAATGAAACTACACAGAAGCATGACACCAACCCTCACCATCTGTATCCAATGAACTCCAATAAAGAGAAGGGTATCCCCATAGTCAGGGGCATAGCTACAAGGGGTGCAGCAGTAGCAGTCGCTACCGGGCCCAGCAGCCTGAGGGGGCCCAAAAGCCCTCCTGCCACATAGGAAGACACCAGCATTGTAAATGCTGCATGGTAACTGGGGGGCCCCATTTAACTTTTCGCACCAGGGCCCAAGAGCTTGAAGTTACGCCACTGCCCATAGTACTACATTTTTCATTAGTAAACATTACACATACTCAATTATACATGAAGACAATATATACCCGACCTTATAGGAAAGATGTAATAGAAGATGAAACCCAAGTGCCAGATTGGAAGGCGGAGTCACGCGCCCCAACGCTTGTTTCGCAGTGCGCTTCGTCCGTGACTCCACCTTCCCATCAGCCACTGTTGGGTTTCATCTTCTATTACATCTTTCCTATAAGGTCGGGTATATATTGTCTTCATGTATAATTGAGTATGTGTAATGTTTACTAATGAAAAATGTAGTACTATGGGGATACCCTTCTCTTTATTGGAGTTCATTGGATACAGATGGTGAGGGTTGGTGTCATGCTTCTGTGTAGTTTCATTGTCACCTTTTAAATTATTTTAGCATGTATTTTGTATTACCTAATAAAGTCTGAAATTTTATATGGTTATCTGGTAGACCTTTTTTTGTGATAGGTGTTAGTGCTTTGCTATAGGTCTTGTTTGGCTACTATTTATATAGCCCTGTTTATTCTATAGGTGTTTTATTTCTAACTATGTGATCGGCAAATACTAATGTACAGTATAGCTGTAACAATGGCTGCCGCTAGGTCTTATTTTCAGGGAAGGTCTATTTCTAAACTTGAAAAAAAAATTGCACTAGGTCTTATTTTTGGGGGATGTCTTATTTTCGGGGAAACGGTATTTGTGCATAATCGCATATTTATTTTCTCAGCCCAAGTGCATACCCTTACATTTATTCTCATATCATGTTCATTGATTTACCAAATGACAAGCACCAGGAAGGAATGGTGTGATGTCCATACAACATGATGAATGACTGAGCGATCTGATGTAGATAATACTACATAATACCTTGTACCAAGAGGGCTGTAATACCAGTAATATTTTTATCTCTGTAAATTCTTTTCCCAACCACAATCACGTCATCGCAACACTCAAGGTCTTTGTTATATAAAACTTTGTACACAGAATTAATCTTTCTGTCGACAAGGACATCTCCCATAAATCTGATATTTTTCATCATATCTCCTGAGTTTCACAGCAACAGCCGACCAAAAGCATCTCACCAAAGTTGCTGAATAATTTGTGAGGTGTCCAGACAAGATTGTGTGCCCCACTTCACCAGAGGGAGATGGAAAGGGAGAACTTGGCAGACAATCCAGAGCTTGATTTTCTGAACGAAATGGGATTCTACTGCCACAGCTTTAATTTATGTAGTTTAATTACCAAAGCTACAAAAACTGTGACAGAATTACATTAGTATGAACTACGGCGACAAACAATAATAATAATAATAATAATGAGTAATACTTGCTACTGACATACTACTTGTTCTGATAACATACATATAGAAATCCATCTGTATGTTTATGTATACAGAATCACATTCAGGCACTTGCCAGCCGCAGAACATAGAAATACATTGAAATGTGTACAGCTATGTTCTCATTAGGATTTTGTTCACGTCCCTCGTAATTATCAGTCTCTAGTGCCCATGCAACCAGTGCATTCCAAAAGAGCTTCCTTTTGGTATACTACTTTAATGGACATAGTTAAAGGGAGTGTGTCATCAGAAAATTATCTATAGTTTAACCCAGGTTTTTATGTGAAACACATTCTTTATAAGTATCTTTGGTTGTGTTTTTCTAATTATTTTATAATATAAATTATATTATATATATATACATATAAATATATATATATATATATATATATATATATATATATAAAAATTTTTTTTATAAATATTGTAGTTTTCACTTTGGCCACAAGGCATAATAATAGTCTGATACTTCGTGTTTTGTAGAGAGAACATATCAGCAGTCTCCTCATTATTAGCATAGGCAGATTTACACTGAAAGGTGACACCAATATGTATAGATAACACAGGATCCACCAGTCACAATAGGAGATGTCTCTCTCCCTCCCTGTACAGACGTCTTCGCAGGTCACAGAGCACGCCTATACCCATATAGCTACTGCAAAGCATTTCTCTAAATGCTGTTAAAAGTAGCTCAGGTAAGATGGCTGCCCCCATAATCCTATACAGACAACAGATTTCTCAGAATTCTAAGAAATCTACAATCAGAAAATAAAAAAGCTAAGAAAATATGAATCAATATCTTATTTTAGTTAGTAAAAAAAATTGCAATAGATGCCTTTTAAAGAAACAATCAGGGGCATAACTAGAATTCATGGAGTCCAAAAGTCAAATGAGATGGGCCCCTGCTACCTTATAACAGGAAACTGAAACAGATTCGTAAGTAGCTATTATTAAAGGTATAAATAATAGCGCCATATATCAGAGAACTAAAAATAGAACTGCTAGATAGCAGAAGGCCACAAATTAGCTGTTATGTACAAAAAGGACCAATGTTCCAGCACCTAAGTTCCCGCTCAACCTTTGGGCCCCATCAGGGGTGCCAATAGGGCAGTACGGGCTGTACTGCTGTCAGGGACCCTAATCAAAAAGGCTCCCACTGATATGTTAAAAAATAGGAACTAGTAATGGGTGGGGGCCCCATTTGATTTGGCCGTTTGGGGCCCTGAAACAGTTAACAGATGACTGATGGCAGCCCTGAGCCCCACTGCAGCTTCTATGCCTGCTACCGCTATAGTTATGCCCATGGATATCTTGTGTCACATGTATGTTTGTTTCTTTATACAAAGGTAGCCTGGGGAGGACGTATAGCGGTGCCTATAGTGTCACAGCCTATTGTTAGGACATATTTATGTATGTATGCTTCTGACACGGACTCAAAAAGGAGTGTGAACTGCATGTAATACGGCAGGTTAGATTAGCAAGGTTAGGGTTATTTAGTTTAGAGAAAGGACGGCTTCGGGGGGGCATAATAAATGTGTTTAAATATATTAAGGGCTAATATAGAGATCTCGCTAAAGATTTATTTATACCCAGGACTGTATCTAGAACAAGGGGCGATCCTCTACTCTTGAGGAAAGAAAGTTTCTACATAAACATAGAAAGGATTCTTTACTGTTAGAGCGGTGAGACTGTGGAACTCTCTGCCAGAGGAAATTGTCATGGTGAATTCACTAACAGAGTTCAAGAAGGGCTTGGATGCATTTCTGTAGCGTGATAACATAACAAGTTATAGTGACCAGGATTCCGAAGAAAGGTCTGGATACATTTCTAGATGTAATATAACAAGTTATAGTGACCAGGATTCTAGAGGGGGGTCGTTGATCCAGGGATTTATTCCAGGGATTTATTCAGATTGGAGTCAGGAAGGAATTTTTTCCCTAACATGAGGTCGATTGGCTTCTACCTCATGGGGGTTTTTGCCTTCCTCTGTATCAACACTTTAACACTTTAGCAACATTTTAACAAATGGGCTGAACTGGATGGACGCATGTCTTTTTTCGCCTGACAAAGTATGTAACTATGTAACTAACACTCACCGTCCACATTTTAGATACACCTTCACAACTGTCGATTTTAACACTTAATTTCTAATCGTCCAATCACTATGGCGGCACACTCAGGGTAGCCATTTAGGCAATGTTAAGAGCATGGTCAAGACAATCTCCTGCAGTCAAAGCGCATCAGATAGGTGAAAAGGGTGAATTGAGTGCCTTCTGAGAACTGGTCATGGGTTGTTAGGTGGTACCAGAAGCTATGTTGGTCAGAGATTTCAGATTAACTGTCTGATCTCCTGGATTTTCACGGCACAACCATTCTACAGGGTTTTACAGAGAATGTCCGAAAAAAAAAACATCTGTGCGGCAGTCCATTGGGCGGAATGCCTTTTGATGCCATATCAGAAGAAGGGGCAGAACTCGTTCGAGCTTAAGAAAGGAACATTGACTCAAAAATAGCCACCCTTACAACAAGGTAGCAAAGAAGCTTCTGAACGCAAACGAGCAACTTGAGGCAAATGGGGTTTCATTCAGCAGAAAGACCACACCGGGGGGCCACTCTTTTACAAGAACAGAAACTAGGGCCCAATTTGCCCCAAACTCATCGAAATTGACGAGAAGATTGGGAAAAAGTTGCCTGGGCTATATCCGATTTCGCTGCGACAAACGGGGGTAGGGGGCAGAATTTGGCGTTAACAACATGAAAGCATGGATCCACCTGCCTTGTATCAACGGTTTTTTTGGCGGGGGGGGGGTGTCATGGTGGGGAATATTTTTTTGGCAAACCCCTTTTGGGCCCCTTGGGAAACCAAAATTTAGCTCGTTGCAACACCTTGTGGAATCATGCCACAAAATTGAGGCAGTTCTGAAGGCAAAAGGGGGGTCCAACCTTCTAGCAAGGGTACCTAAAAAGTGGCCGTGAGTGATGTACATATATATTTAATAAAAACCCATCACTTAATTTTTTGACAAAAGACTTGTTATACGTGGTAGGAATTCTCCTACTACTTCGTCCTCCGCTTTATATTAGATCTCTTATGAGGTGGTTGCCTCAACTCTCAGGGCCGGTCACCCGACCAGACAAGTCACCCTTGAACTCATTAGAGAGGAGTGAGTAAATGCTAGCTTCTCTATAAAGCTTGCTGGATAAGGTAGCCTGGTGTTGAATATAGTGCTTTCTGAGAGATTGTTCAGTCTTGAGAGTTTGTCTTAGGCTGCGTCCACACAGCAAATGACAAAATACTCGTTGGATTCAGCATTTGAACAGGATTTTACACCTGGTTGTCATTTTTGGCACGTTTTTCGGGTTTGGTTTTTCAGCCGTTTTTTGTCAGTGTGTCATAGAGCGTTGTTGAGGTTTTTTTTACGTGGATCCATGCCAAAAAACGACTTCAAAGCTTTCTGGTTGTTTCTCAAGGCATCCCATTGACTTATTAGTAATTTTTCCGCCATTTTATAATTGAAATATGGTGGAAGAATGAACGTGTTCCAAGTTTTTTTTTTTTTTTAAAAAAAGCAACACTTGTAAAGTGCTGCGGAATATGTTGGCGCTATATAAAGATTATTATTTAAAAGACAGTTTCGAAATCCAACCACAGAAATCCGAGTCGTGTAGACCAGCGGTCCCCAACCTTTTTTCTACCAGGGACCGGTTTGATGCACTACAAGTTTTCCACGGCCCAGTGGGGGGGTGGAGTTTTTTTGGGGGCGGTGATTTTTAGGGGCGGCGGGGTCTTATGGAGGGCGGTCGATGTTTAGTAATCACCACTCACACACAAAAAAAACAATATAAGTGTATTCTGTGTCATTTAGGGGTATCGTATGCCGGTAACCAGGAATTTTATAACTGGAGACTGTTGTTCAAGCCCTCTGTGGGGTCAGTTTTATATTTATAATGCTGACCCCCCCCCCCCACAGGGAAAAGGGCTGTTAATCAGTTGCAGTATATTGATCAGATTGTGGGTCAGCATTATAATGTTTCAATAATATACATAATGTAATCAGCTCTGTCTTTATAGAGTATATGGCCCACTGTTATAATCAAATATATCCCCCAGTTGGTAGTGATACAACTAGCTGCACCAGTTGTGATAATGAATACATAAGCTGCTCCAATGTGATAATGTAACATAGCTGCTCCCAGTAGTGATAATACATAGCTGCCCCAGTAGTGATACATAGCTGCCCCCGCAGTAGTGGTAATGATACAATAGCTCCCAGTAGTGATAATAGCGGCCCCCTGTTGGTGATAATGAAAACATAGCTGCTCCAGTAGTGATAGTGATACATAGCTGCCCCCAGTAGTGATAGTGATAGATAGCTGCCACAGTAGTGAGAGTGGATACTTTGCTTTCCCCAGTAGTGATACATAGCTGCCCCCAGTAGTGAAAGTGATACATAGATAGCTGCCACCAGTAGTGATACATAGCTTGCCACCAGTTGTGATACATAGCATGCCCCCAGTAGTGATATGATCATAGCTGCCACAGTAGTGGATACATAGCTGCCCCCAGCTATGTTAATGATACTAGCTGCCCCAGTGTGATACATTAGTTTGCTGCCACCTGTAGTGATAATGGAAACATAGCTGCTCCAGTAGTGATGACACATAGCTGCCCCTGTAGTGATAATGACACATAGCTGCCCCCAGTAGTGATAAATTGCTGCCCCAGTAGTGATATTGATACATAGCTGCCCCAGTAGTGATTCTTAGATAGCTGACCCCTTGTTAGTTGATAATGAAACTTAGCTGACCCCAGTTAGTGAATAGTGATTACATAGCTGCCCACTGTAGGGATAATGATACATAGCTGCCCCAGTCAGTGATAGCTGACCCCCAGTAATGTAGGCAGCCCCGTAGTGATAGATAGCGGACCCCTAGAGTGATAGCAGCCCCCCAGTTGTGATTGCATGCCCCCAGTAGTGATAGCGGTCCCAAGTAGTGATAGCTGGCTCCCCCAGTTGTGATTGATAGCTGCCCCCCAGTAGTGATTGATAGCTGGCCCCCAGTAGTGATAGGATAGCGGACACACAGTAGTGATCAGCGACCAACGTAGTGATAGCTGCCCCAGTAGTGATAGCGGCCCCCAGTAGTGATAGATAGCGGCCCCCAGTAGTGATAGCTGCCCCCAGGAGTGATAGATAGCAGCCCCAAGGAGTGATAGCTAGCGGCCCCCAGTAGTGCATGCGGCCCCCCGTAGTGATGATAGCGGCCCCAGAAGTGATAGCTTGCCTGGCCCCAGTAGTGTGATAGCTGCCCCCAAGTAAGTGATAGCTGCCCCCAGTATTGATAGCTGCCCCCAGTAGGCAGCAGGACATTAAAATAAAAAAATATGAAAAAAAAAATGTAGTAGAAGTCACTTACACTTTCCGGATCCTCGGCCGAGCTCGCTCCTCCAGCAGCCTGACATCCGACGGCATGAGCGGCGCGGGGGGGTGTTGACGTCACTGCCACCATCATCCCCCTGCGCCGCCTCATTCGTTGTAGATGTGGCGCCTCAGTGAGCGCCGCATCTACAGCATTAGGGAATGCGATCTGTAATGCCACCGCTCTGACTTTCCCTGTAATGCAGCGCTCGCTGAGCGAGCTGCTAGATTCTGGGGGAGGGGCGGCGGCGGGGTGGCAGGGGGGTGGGGGGGTGGGGGTGAGACACGGGGAGGGGGGTACGGGGCTAAGGGGGGGGTTGAGCCTGGGACGGGGTGTGCGCGGCGTGGGGGCGGGGGGGGGGGGGGTTGGGGGCGAGGGGTTTGCCGGGCACCACCCCGGGATTTTAGCGGCCGCGAAGACCAGATGCCGACCGCACGAATAATACAGGTCACCAGGCGGCCGGCATAATGTTAGCCCGGGGCAGCGCGGGACGGCAGGGGATTGCTAAGGCCCGGTGCAGGTTCACGCGGACCGCGGTTGTGGGACCCCTGGTGTAGAATACAACTTGGATTTTCATTGAGGTCTGATGGGGGATGGTTATATGTCAAGTCTTTGGACGGTTTTGAAAATCCAAATCCACGTCAAAAACCGAATATAAATCATTGCCGTTTAGACGGGCCCTAAGGTGTCTGTGGGATCTAGAGCCACTTTCTGTGTAGGGTTGGTTTCAGGGATAGAATAGAAAGAGAAGGGTCTTGGTGTCAAGGTCAGATGTTGGGGAAAGTTTTAGGGAAAGATTTAGGGATAGTCAGCTTACGGTCAGTTATTTATTATGCTCTTACTGATCTATTGAACTAAGTTGTGGTGTTGTCATCATCTGCTTTGCTGTCTGTCTACCTAATCATCTAACACTGAGTCCATCTTGCTTTTTTAGTTGAAACACGCTTTGTATAATTATTGAACTGTTGTTTGACTGCTCTATTTAGTTCTGTTGTATTCTGGAGTCCAACCAACATGATCTTCAATTTTAACCGCAAGAATGACTAGGGGCTGGGAGTGGAAAATCATGGAATTTTTTTACAAATTCACAAATGGCTTTAGAAGATGATGATTTGTCATTGTCTTCTGTTTTTTGAGTCATATTGATTACAAAGTAGAAAATCTTAGGGCCACATGTATGACAAACTGTCTTTGTCTTATGACTTTCTTTGTTGCCATAGAACCAATCACAGAACCCCTCTCATTTCATATAGTGCTCTGAAAAATAGATAACAGGCGCTTGATTTAGTTGCTAATGGGGCAACAAAGAAAGTCTTAGACCAAGACAGTTTTCATACATGTCCCCCTTAGTCTTTTCTACTAGAAATTCTCTTAATTTTACTACACATAGAACAGAGGGTGAATGCAGATTATTGATATCAAGATACATAACTTTACGTTTGTCTTCACTGAATTTAATTTGCCAAGTGGATGCCCAAAACAGTGTGCTTAAAGGGAATGTGTCATAAAAAATGAGTCATTGTTTAAGTCACATTTTTATGTTAAACACATTTTTTAGGAATTTTTTGGTTGTTTTTTTTTTTCATATCCATTTCCAAGAATTTTTTAATAATTCTTAAGTCCTGCAGTTTTCACTTTGGCCCCTAGGCCTTGTTTGCATGCCTTTAAACAGCAGTCAGCAGAGATGCTTTACAGCAGCTTCAATGCACATAGGATATTAAGACTGACTCAGTCCCATTTCATCTTCTATAGGAGAGTTTTCTAGGCCTGCTCTGTGACTTGGGAAGAAGTCACTGTGCTGGGAGGTGAAAAAGTGAACTGTGACTATCTCCTATTGTGACTGGTGGATCCTGTGTTATCTATTCACACTGGTGTCTCCTTTCAGTTTGACCCTCTTTGTGATGATAAAGAGCAGACAACTGAGAATCTTTCTGTACGGAACTATTAGGCTTAATGGCCAAAGTGACAACTGCAGGACTTAAGAATTATTAAAAAATATTGAAAGTGATATGGAAAATTAAAAAAAAATATAACCAAAAATTCTTAAAAAATGTGTTTAACATAAAAACGTGAGTTAAACGATAAGTCATTTTTGATGACACATTCCGTTTAAGGCAGCTTGTAATTTATTAACATCATACATTCTTGTGTTGCGTGACGGTCACAGCCCATAGGAATATATAGAAATGTGCAACAGTCACAGCCCATAGGAATATATAGAAATGTGCAACAGTCACAGTCCATAGGAATACACTGAGGCATCAAATCACGTGCACATCACAAAACACATAGGGGCAGATTTATCAAAGCAGTTGGCCAGATTCTGGCTACCTTTTGCACCAGGAAAACTGCTTTTCGCCACATTTACTATGTGTTTTAGACAGTTTCAGATGCTTCTGCGCCTTGTCCGACAAAGGGGTGTGGCCTCGTAAAAGAGGGTGTGGTTTCGCATCAGGGGCGTGGCTTAAGTGCGACCAAAAATGCGCCCAGATTTTGTCACCGTTTCTGATGTGAAAGTAAGACAACTTAATTGTGGTACAGAGTTAGACTAGACAGTTCTCACCTGCACAAGATTTATCAAACACGATATTGATAAATGTGGCGCATCATAAAACTGTCTTGTCTTAACTTTACACTGTCCTATAATTAAGAACACTTTGTTAAATCTGCCCCTTTGATGAGAAGCTTGTGTAGAACAGACGTGATTGTTGGACTTAAGTTACTATTAAAGAGACTGTTATTGGAATTATCCCCTATAACCGTCGTTTCCTAATAAAATCCACCTGTTTTATGGCGTGTGATGCCATTTTCCCCATTGTCTTTGTAACCATTATAAAATGGGCAGAAGGAGGCAGAAATCCCTCAGACAGAAACAGTGCCCCTTTCTTTTCTTATATTTGAGTTACTTAACAAATAACATTGTGGTTAGTTGTTAAGCTGTTACTGGTGTAATGGATCGGCTTAAGGGTACAATTGGGAATCCACTCGCTTGCTGACAGCTAATGTGACATTTAAGGCCACATTTGCGCTCTCTAGATTTTTTTTTATTTTTTAAAAAATAAATTTTTTTTAAAAGAAAAAATTATTTTTTAAAAATTTTTTTTTAAAAATTTTAAAATATTTTTTACAATTTTTAAATTACATTTTCAGTCCTCTCATGTTGGCCGTAATTATTGCAGGTTTTCTTAACCCTTTGAAATGACTCGTTCTTACACTTGGTTCAGTTGCCGTATTTGGGAGACTGCTGACTCACCCGCTTTTCCCAACAGCACATTGGATTGTAATTCTGTTGTACTACTGTGCAAACGCTCCCTTTAGGCTCTGTCTACACTGCACAGAAAAACGTCCGTTCTTTCAGCGTTTTTCGTTTTTCTGAAAACGCTGGAAAAACGGACTGTAATCATCTCCCATAGACTTTATTGTAAAAAAACGTCCTTCTGTATACACTGAGCTTCTTTGTTTCGGCTCGTTTTTTTTCACTGGTCGTATGGTAAACGCCGGACGTCTTTTGGACGCATTTTCGCGGCGTTTTTGTTTGCCAAGATTTTTCAATGAAAAACCTCACCCACCTATACTGGGTGTTTAAATAAAGGTATATCTTGTCATATTTGCTGTACAAGTGGTCTGCTGTGTCATTTTTTGTACCTTTTTGTAATAATTGATCATGCTTTTGGTCGCTAAACGATTTTTGCGCATTCATATTTTTTTCCTAAAAATATGGGTTTTTTTTACAGTTTTGGCTTCTGAATCAGTTTTTTTTTTTTCTGATTTTGAAGATAAAATCCTTTTCTAAACATATTTTTGGCGTAAGAAAGTTATACTCGTTCTGACGATGAAATACGGATTTTACGGATTTTGGCGCCAGAATCAGTTTTTTTTTTACGGATTTTTGGTTTAAAATCCTTTTTTAACATATTTTGGCGCTATAAAGTTATCTAGCTCTGACGCCACGAAATATGGTATTTTTGCGGATTTGGCGAAGAATCTGTTTTTTAGTTTTTTGGCACATAAAATATTTTTTTTACAGATTTTGGACTAGTAACGTTCACTCTCGCCTCTGACGCCAAAAATACGTTTTTTTACGGATTTTGCGCAAGAAGATTCCGTTTTTTTCTCGTTTTTGCACTAAATTAATTTTTTTTACTGATTTTGGCCACTAGTAACGTTATCTGCCTCTGACGGCAAAAAATACGTTTTTTTTTTACGGATTTTGGCGCAAGAATCCGTTTTTTTACGTTTTTGGGCACTTAACAATTATTTTTTTTTACAGTTTTGGTGCTAATAAAGGTGATCTCGCCTTCTGACGCCAAAAAATACGTTTTTTTACAGATTTCGGCGCCAGAATCCATTTATTTATGGGGGCCTTTTGGGGCTAAAATCCGTATCTTTACAGATTTTAAGGCTAATAAAGTGATCTAGCTTTTTGAGCAAATAAAATAAATTTTTTACGGATTTCGGGTGCCAGAATCCGTATCATTTTCACGATTTTGGCGCTATAAAGTGATCTAGCTTGTGACGCACAATAAATACTTTTTTTAAGGATTTTGGCGCCAGAATCGTTTTTAAGGATTTGGGCGCTTAGATCAATATCTTTAAAAATTTTGGGCTAATAAAGAGATCTCGCTTCTCGACACTAAAAAATATTTTTTTTTACGGAATTTGGCGCAATAATGCGTTTTTGGGATTTTGGCGCTAACATCCTTTTCTTTACAGATTTTGATGCTAATTAAGTTATCTTGCTGTTGGAAAGATAATGTGGGGTTTGTGGATTTTGGAGCTAGAATATGGTGCAAAATTTAAGTAATTGCACACAAAGGACAATGTGCTCACAATGGCTACAGTGATCTAAAGGGGCAAAAAACAAAAAAAAAAGAAAAAAAACAAAAAAAAACAAAAAGAAAAAAAAAAAAAAAAAAAAAAAAAAAAAAAAGTGACTACTTAAATTGTTAACTCCCCTGTGGGTGTAGTTTACATCCATGGCTTTAATTTGCGCTTATATTTAAAAAGCAGAGCAAAGACGCTCAAAAACCGCTTCAGATAACTGTCCAAAAAGAAAAACGCACAAAAACGGGGGACGTTTTTTCAGCTGCTGTTGACAGGCAGTGGACAGAAAAAACTCCAGTTTCATGAACAGTTTTAGTAATTCGTTTTAGATCGTTTTTCTGTCCACTGCAGTGTAGACATAGCCTTATACTGATGAATCTCATTACGGATTCTTTGATTAAGTGTAGGTCAATTTAATGTGATTGTGTGTTTGGTGGTTTCAGCAGATTAACGTCCTGCTAAGACGATATATAAAGGATAAAAGTTTATTTGCACTCGCTTATATTAGAAACGTCTTCTTTATACTGACATTATATTATACCGCAGCATAATCAAAGGGCTTTCCCTGCTCTGTCAGATGATCGGGACTTGACCCGACAGAGCCCGGGGACCGGCTGCACAGTCAGCCTGAGGACTAGAGTAGACCACAGGGCTGTCTGTGTAACAAGCAGTGATCAAGGCAGACTGTGTGATGCCATGAACTGCTGCCATGTGTCAGGACTGACACAGATTATAATGTATTAGCATATACAAATATGCTAATACATTACTAAGTGTATAAAAAAAAATTAAAACTGTTATCACTTCATGGGATCTAAATAAAAAAAAGGAAAAATCATAAAAACGTAGAAAAAAAAGAGAAAATAAATATTTAATAAAAAATAATTGTGCATACATTACACGCAAAAAAAACTACACTATTAGGTATTCACACGGCTGTAATAACTTGTAGAATTAATCTAAAAAGTTATAAAGTGTGAAATATGAATTGTAAAAAAAATACATAAAAAAAACAAAGAATGTGAAAAAAATTCTGTTATTTAAACTATTCCCCCAAAAAGTACAAATTATCCCGCGTAAAACAAAGCCTCATACAACTTCGTCATTGAAAAAATAAAAAAGTTACGACTGTTGAAACACTAACAGGCAAAACTTAAAAAAATGTGCTGGTCATTAAGTACTTTTCAGGCGTTTGGCTTAAGGGGTGTTCTTACCATAGACTTTGATGGCCTATCGCTAGAATATGCCATCACAGTCTGATAGGTTAAGGTCCCACCTCTGCATCCCACATCCATCTTAGGAACAGGCCATTAAAAGCTACAGAGCAGAATGGAGAGCCGGTCACGCTTGCACACAACTCTCCATTCGGATCTATGGGAGTTCCTAGTTCAGGGGAGCGGTATGCACAGTAGTACTTTTAACTCCCATAGAACAGAATGGAGATTCGCGCAGAAACGCAACCAGCTCTCCATTCTGCTCTGTAACTTTCCGGTGCAGATTTCAGTGGTGGGTCCCGCACCTATCTGACTTTGATGACATTTCCTAGCATTATTCCATCAAAGACTATGGCGGGCACACCCCTTTAAGGAAAGTACACAAAATGTTAATTCCTGGAAGTAGCTGCTTGATACATGAAAGGAGCAGTGGTGGAAAGCTCTGATTCCTCACGGCTGTTCTGCAAATCCACGAGGCAGACACAAACGACTGCATGACAATCTATGTTGAGAAGCAGTTGGAAAGCAGGAGGAGCTGAGGACACGCTATCTGATCTACAGGCCCCATGTTATAGAGCAGGAGGAGCTGAGGGCATGCTATTCTGATTCTACAGGCACCACTGTTTCTAGAGCAGGAGGAGGCTGAGGGGCATTGCTATCTGATACTACAGGGCCCCATGTTATTGAGAGGAGAGTGGAGGACATGCTATATCTGATCTGTGGGCCCCATGTTATAGGCAGGAAGGAGATGAGGACATGCTATCGATCTGTGGGCTCCATGTTATAGAGCGGAGGAGAGGAGGACATGCTATCGGATCTGGTGGGCCCCATGTTATAGAGCAGGAGGAGCTGAGGACATGCTATATGATCTCAGGCCCATGTTATAGAGAGAGGAGCTGAGGACTGGCTATCTGATCTACAGGCCCATGTTATAGAGCAGGAGCGAGCGAGTGCAATGCTATATGATATACAGGGCCCCATGTTATTAGACGCGGAGGAGTGGAGGACTGCTATCTGATCTGTGGCGCCCATGTTTTAGAGCAGGAGGAGTGGAGGACATGTATTGATCTGTGGGCCCCATGTTATAGAGAAGGGAGGAGCTGAGGGACATGCTATCTGATCTTACCAGGACCTGTCTATAGTAGCAGGGAGGAGCTGAGGTCATGCTATCTGATCTACAGGCCCCCATGTTATAGAGCAGGAGGAGCCTGGTGGGCATGCTATCTGTTCTACAGGCCCCCTATGTTATAGTGCAGAGGAGGGAGAACATGCATCTGATCTGTGGGACCCATGTTTTAGAGCAGGAGGAGTGAGGACATGCTATCTGTTCTGTGGGGCCCCATGCTATAGATTAATAGCAGGAGGAGTGGAGGGACATGCTATCTGATCTACAGGGCCCCAATGTTATAGAGCAGGAGGAGCTGGGCACGCTATCTGATCTATCAGGACCCCTGTTATAGAGCAGAAGAAGCTGAGGGACATGCTATCTGATCTACAGGACCCATCGTCTATAGAGCAGAAGGAGCTGAGGTATGCTATCTGGATCTACAGGACCCATGTTATTGAGCAGGAGGGGAAAGGCTGAGACATGGCTATCTGATCTAAGGTCCCATGTGATAGAGCAGGAGGAGCTGAGGAAATGCGATCTGATCTCGTTGGACCCATGTTATAGTAGCAGAAGGGAGCTGAGGACATGCTATCTGATCTGTGGACCTATGTATAGAGCAGAGGAGCTGAGGACATGCTATTTTGATCACAGGCCCAGTTATAGAGCAGGAGGAGCTGATGGACATGATTATATGATCTGCAGGGCCCTATGTTATAGGGCAGGTGGAGCTGAGGACTGCTATCTGATCTACAGACACCCATGTTATAGAACAGGAGGAGCTGAAGGACATGTATCTGATCTACTAGGACCATGTTATAGAGCGAATATGCTGAGAACATGCTATCTGATTACAGGACCCATGTTATAGAGCAGAGGAGCTGAGGACATGCTTTCTGATCTACAGGTCCCTTGTTATAGGAAGAAGGAGATAGATCATGCTATCTGCATCTACAGGTCCCATATTATAGAGCACGGAAGGAGCTGAGGGACATGCTATCTGATCTGTGGGCCCCATGTTAATAGAGCAGATGGAGCTGAGGACATGCTATCTGATCTGCGGCCCTATGTTTAGAGTAGGAGGAGTGAGGACACGATATCTGATCTACAGACCCATGTTATAGTGCAGGAGGAGTGAGGACATTGCTAATCTGATCTGTGGCTCCATGTTATAGGAGCAGGAGGAGGTGAGGACATGCTATATGATCTGCAAGACCCATGTTATAGAGAGGAGGAGCTGAGGATCATGCTATCTGATCTGTGGGCCCCATGTTATATAGCAGGAGGAGCTGAGGACATGCTATCTGATCTGCCCCATGTTATAGAGCAGCAGTAGCTGAGGAAATGCTATCTGATCTTCACGCCCCTGTTATAGAGCAGGAGGATGCTGTGGACATGCTATCTGATCTACAGTACCCATGTTATAGAGCAGGAGGAGGCTGAGGACATGTCTATATGATCTGTGGTCCCATGTTATAGAGCAGGAGAGTGAAAGAACATGCTATCTGATCATGCCAGCACCATTTGTATAAGCAGGAGGAGCTGGGACATGCTATCTGATTGCCCCATGTTATAGAGCAGGATGAGCTGT
This sequence comes from Phyllomedusa bahiana, assembly GCA_025379985.1. Taxonomy (NCBI): domain Eukaryota; kingdom Metazoa; phylum Chordata; class Amphibia; order Anura; family Hylidae; genus Phyllomedusa; species Phyllomedusa bahiana. The sequence continues at coordinate 180,075 of JAODAL010000890.1, forward strand.
TGTCATGCTTTCTGATCTTCAGGCCCCATGTTATAGAGCAGGAGGAGCTGAGGACATGCTATATGATCTGCCCCCATGTTATAGAAGCAGGAGGAGCTGAGGACATGCTATCTGATCTACAGGCCCAATGTTTTAGAGCAGGAGGAGCTGAGGACAGGCTATCTGATCTACAGGACCCATGTTATAGTGCAGGAGGAGCTGAGGAAACACTTTCTGATCTACAGGACCCATGTTTGAGAGCTGGAGGATCGGAGGACATGCGATATGATCTAGCAGGCCCCATGTTATAGAGCAGGAGGAGCTGAGGACATTCTATATGATCTTCAGACCCCATGTATAGAGCAGGTGAAGCTGTGGACATGCTATCTGATTTGTGGTCTCATGTATAGAGCAGTGAGGAGCTGAAGACATGCTATCTGATCGCAGCCTAATTTTATAGAGCAGGACGAGCTGCAGGACATGCTATTGATCTGCCCATGTTATAGAGCAGGAGGAGACTGAGGCCATGCTATCTGTATCTAGTGGGCCCATGTTATAGAGCAGGAGGAGCTGAGGACATGCTATATGATCTGTGTGCCCCATGTTATAGAGCAGGAGGAGCTAAACAGATTGATATATTGTTCTGAGTGAAAAGATTCTGCAGAAGTGGTATTTTATATTTTTAAATTTCTGCTTATTCTGAGTTAAGGAGTCCAGTGGGCGGTCTTATCAGGGATTGACAGCTATTTTATTTACACTCATACCAGGAAGGCTGTCAATCACTGATAACCCCACTGGACTCCTTAACCCAGAATAAGCATGGATTTAAATGGATCAGACGTAGCAGCTGCCATGGAGCCCGGGCTCTTAGGGGGCTAGGGCCCCGGGGCAGCTGCTACCACATCTGCTACCCCAGTAATGCCGCTCCTGTGCCCGCCGGCAGTGAAGATACCAGTTCACTGCGGCGACAGCTGACAGTGCAGTGTTGGAGTGGGCCCGACGCATGCTACCTTGAAACGCCCGGGTCCTAACCAGACCGAGCGTCGACGGTGCATCGGAGGAGCGTGGGACAGTAGGTAAAGTAGGCTATTTCTCTATTTTTACCTGCCAATATATATCACCTAAGCTGCTGTATACCCCCTAAGCCTGCTTGATATACCCCTAAGCCTGCCGTATACCTCCTAAGCCTGCCTGTATACCTCATAAGCCTGCCTGGATGCCCTAAGCACTGACCTGTATACCTCTAAGCCTGCCATGTATACCCCCATAGCCTGCCTGTATTACACCCTAAGCCTGCCTATATACCCCTATGCCTGCCGTTATACCCCTTCAGCCTGCTTGTATACCCCCTAAGCCTACCTATGTACCTCCTAAGCCTGCCTTTATACCCCCTAAGCCTGCCTGTATATCCCCCTCAGCCTGCCTGTATACAGCCCCCAAAGCCTGCCTGTATACCCCCTATGCACTGCCTGTATATCTCCATAAGCCTGCCTGTATACCCCCCTAAGCATGCCTATATACCCCCCAAAGCCTGCCTATATACCCCCATAAGCCTGCCTATATAACCTCCACATAAAGCCTGCCTATATAGCCCCTATAGCTCCCCTAAAGTTTGCCTGCCTGTATACCCCCCTGAAGCCTACCTGTCTACTTATATGGAGCCCCTATAACTACCTAAATCCTGCCTATCTACCTAAATGGCCCCTATAGCTACCTAAACCCTACATGCCTGCCTGCCTATTTGGGCACAACCTATAGCCTAGCTACATGGGGTCCACCTACTGCATACCTACCTACCTACCTGGGGTCTAAATACTGCCTACCTAGTGCCAATCTACCTACCTGTAGCCTACCTACCTAATTGAGACCTGCCTAATTACTGCCTACCTACCTAGCATTTACCTACCTACCTGGAGCCTATTTACAGCCTACCTACCTCAAGCCTACTAACCTAGGGTCTACCAACCTATATAATGGGGGTCTACCTGCTTATATAATTCGGAGGAGTACAGGCCATAGCAGTAACACAAGCTCCGGGGGGGGGGGGGTGAATCCTCTGTGGCTCCCCTCCCCTCTAGGAGACTGGGCCTCTAAGCTATGGCCTGTCACCGCTCTCCCCCCTATGGGAAGTTTGTACAGAGATGGGGGGCAGTGAGGAAGGTGCTGGAAAAGTGAGGATTCTAATATATGGGTGTCCAAATCTGCAGGGACAAGTGGCGGCCAGGAGAAGTCATCATGGCGGACTGGACCAGATGTAGAACAAAGGGGAAAGTCAACGACTCAGTAGAGAAATGTCACCTGTGAGTCACAAGATGTAACTACACTGTAATCACTTATATGTCTGCAGAGCCTGTGTACACTGCTGTCTACCACTATATGGTCACTGAATGGAGGTAACATACAGTCTGTAGAGCACCTGTGTACACTGGTATTTACTACTATATGGTCACTGTAATATTGATCTTTATTCAGTAATAGTGTAGGGGTATTATTCAGTCACCATGTGGTGGTAATTTGTGGTCATGTTCTGGCGGAATAATCAGGTCCATATGTAGTAGTGTTATTGGTAATGTTGGACTGGGTATAGTGGGCTGTGTTTGGTAGCATTATGATGTTGATCTGTATGGTGAGGTAATCACTCCTTGTGTTATGTAGTAACTGCATGACTTAAGAGGTCCCGGTAAATGTTCGTGGTCGGGGGGAGGTGGGGCATCCAGAAGTTTGCTATGGGGCCCAGGCTTCTCTAGTTACGCCCCTGAAAAGGATAAACTCAAAGTTCTACTGAATCCTTCCCCCACAAAACTATATATCCATCTGCTCAGCTCCTGCTCTATAACATGGTGCTGGCAGGTCAGATAGCATGCTCAATGAGACGGGTTCCCTTTAAATTTTCGCTATGTTTTAGTTCCCATTATAGAACCTAGTCAAAAGTGGTAATATGTCAGAGAGAAGCCAAAAGGCCCCTTCGTTCTGGGCAGGGAAAGAAGGACCTTAGAGGTCGGACCTTGCTGGCTCATCCTAGTGTTATGCTATCATCAGAGTAACCGTGATTTATATTTGTTAATTACTCTGTTAGCGATAACCAGACGAGAAAGATGGATCATTTTGTTTTAATGGCATTTAAATCGCGTCTACTTTGTGACCCATATGATATACATGTCTATTATGACTTCAGATTTGATAGCAACTATTTGTTACATTAATGAGTTCTCTTATACTCCAGCCCGGTGGTGGGAAATGCCATGCCGACTCCACATTTTATCATAAAACAGTCTAATTATGACACCATTGACAATGCGTATTGGGTTAGTGTGTTAACCAAGCATTGGGACTGATGTACCATAAAATGGCCATGTATATATCTGCAGGCTCACCCTTCTTCTGGTGTCATCACGATATACTATGCATAGTACATAAAACAAACCAAAGCAAGATATGTTGTAGGGAAATATAGAACTATCACTGCAAAACAATTTTCACAACTAAAAAATAACTGTTATTCAATAACTTTAAAAAACAAATCCCCTATAGCAGATAATAACAAGGCACCAAAGATGTATACACAACTAAAAGGGGAAAGGGAAAAACTAGAAGGGAAAAATATGGTAAAGAATCCCTTCTAACTCAGTCTGACAGCGGAGTCATCGCCCTGAAAAGGGCGGCTCCACTATAATATGCAGACTCCCTTTTAATAAGAATACCAATGCTACAACACCATGTAAATGTGTGCATCCAAAACGATCTTAAATTACTTAGACACAACCTCAATACATGCCTCCAGAATAGTAAACAAGTAGTTGATTAATCCACAAGTATAGATATACACCAAAAATAATTCCGACGTGTTTCCCCCTTATCTATTGTTATCTATTAACAATAGATAAATAAGCAAGTCAGAAGACGAAGCCAAATAATGATACAAAAATTATGAATGGCAATACTCATCTGCTGCCTAAAAGGCGTGTGGTGTCTTATTTTCGGGGTTGTCTTATTTTCGGGGAAACAGGGTAGTACATACTATACACAATATGGTAACAATGGTTCTGTTACCTGAACTGGAATAAGTAAGGGTATGTTCACACAGCTTATTGCGGCACGTACTGTACACGCTGCAATACGCCGGGTGTTTTAGAAGTACTCGCCGGCCAGCGTATACTTTTAAAGTGCAAGAAGGGTGGGCTGGCCCCATTTACTGTCATTATCCACGGCGAGTAAGCACCGCGAAGAAGTGACACCTCTCTCTCCTGGCGTACAATACGCGCATATGTAATTCATAGCTCTCTATGAGAGCTATGCATTACCGTAGTTGCGGAGTGCATTTCGGGCATATTGAAGTGCAAATATGCACCAAAATGCGCCCTGCAATTACGCCGTGTGAACAGACCCTAACAATAACCGGTTGTTGTATGTATCAAATAGGAAAGTGAGAGACACTGAAATATTAAGGACGACATGTCAGAAAAAAGGCACTTCCACGCCAGTTTTAAAGCGCATTAAATGAGTATATAATGCGCCTGGCGTGTGGTATAACTTGTATAGCATATTTAATGCGCCTAATTTAGGTGTACACCAAAAAAAGGCGCATAGCGTATCATTGCTAGCATATTTAATGCGACTACCTTAGGCGCATTCAAAAGTGTCTAATGCGCCTAGTTTTGGTGTACGACAGTTCATTTATATAGAGAATATGGCGTCAACAGTTTTTTGGTGCAAAATAGACCAAAAAAATGACCCAGCCCTAATGGGACATGTCGCCCTAAGAGGATAATAAAGTAGAATGCTAACTTTCATAACCAATATTGTACTACAATGATTATAACCGTGTGCTCCATTGTATGTACCTCCCTGATCCAGGTTATGTAAGAACAGTGAGATTAACACATGGCTTAAGGGGAAACGTATTGAAACTGGAATCTGTCATAATTATTTACAAGAGAGTCTGTCACAAGTAATAGTTTACAACAACACAGTGCTCACTTGGCAACGTAAGGCGCACTGTACATCAGCGTTGGAGGTTCCCTTCAGAGGAAAAAATAGCACAGCATGCTTTACTATTTTCTCCAGTAAAAGAAGACACCACAGCAGAAACCCAATGGATGTCAATGGCAGTGTCAGACTGGGGTGTCTAGGGCCCACAGGTGGGGTTGACTATAGGGGCCCACCAGTGGAGTTTTTATGAGCCCACCGGTGGAGTGTATTTAGGTACCCACCCTACAGCTACTGTAAATGACTATACCTGCCTCCTATACTCTCCATCTTGCTTTTTGCCTCTTTCTCTGCTTTTTTGTCTCTTCTGAGGATGTGTATGCAGTTAAAAAACAACTTTAGATCTACCATGCTCAGGGGCCCCCGATGTCCCTGTGGGCCAGTCCGAGTCTGGTCCATGGGGTCCTGTTAGTATCTGTTGTAAAACAGGTCTGGTTCCACCTCTGCGACCTCTGATGCGGATGTAAACCAGACCTAAGTAAATAAGTTTAGGTGCCATCACATGAGACAATAAGATACTGTATATAGGATTCTTTGAAAACCATCAGCAATGTACAGTGATCTATACAAGCAGCACTTTTAAACCTGTAAGATCATGTCTCCTATCCACTGTTGACATTTGACCTCTTAAGGGGGGGGGGATTACATTTTGATACGACCAGTGGATTTTTTTAACCCCTTAAGCCCCAAGTCTGAAAAGTACATAAAGAGGTTTTGCCACGTAATGTTGATGTGGGATCCTCCAAAATGGGTATTTAATCACTTTTCTAAATATATGTGATTACAAAAAGTGAAGCCTTAATCAGATGCCCTTAGTGTCCTAAAAGTTTACATTAGACATGACAGGGGGCATGAAGGAGCTTGCAAGGGGCTGGGGAGAAAAGTGCAGTGTATGAGGCTGTCTGCTGTATAGTGAATCCACTGGTTGTAATGTTATTATTTGAGTAATCATTAGAGACGCTCCCTGCTTCCTGTCTCTGCTCGACCTCCTCCCTCTCCCCCCTGCAGCCGTTCATGTTTTGTTTATCTTCTCTCCTGAGCAGATAAGAGGTAAGGAACTTCACTTCTTTGCAAAACCCCTTTAATGACCTGCATTTTTTAAAATTTTTGCCCCCTGCGTTTCAACACACATAACTTTTTTATTTTTTAAGTGACGCAGTTGTTTGAGGACTTGTTTTATGCAGGAAAATTTGTATTTTTGGGGGGTTTCAAACAAAACTATATCTCAAGCTGCTCTGCTCCTCGTCCTCTATAACCTGGTGCTGGCAGATTAAACAGCATTTTCATGGTGGCAGGGTCCTTATAGATAATGTCTAGGCCCAGAACGTTTATAATCAGATGAGGGAGTTCTTTGGTTGTGGTATAATATGTGATGGTAGAATGATCATAGGAAAGTGATAATACAACAGTGCATTGGTCACAGTGGAATCGGGCGAACATTACTATGTATTGTATATCTACATTAAATCATATGTAAATGTGCAGATATCTTACCTCATATTACTAAGTATTGTATCTGTAGTAAATCATACATATACGTGCAGATATTTTGTCACATTACAGTGTATTGTATCTATAGTAAATCATAAACGTGCAGATATCTTCCCTCACATTACAATGTATTGTCTATATAGTAGATCATACATATATGTGCAGATATCTTCCCTCACATTGCAGTGTATTGTATCTATAATAAATCATACATATATGTGCAGATATCTTCCCTCACATTGCAGTGTATTGTATCTATAGTAAACCATACATATATGTGCAGATATCTTCCCTCACATTGCAGTGTATTGTATCTATAATAAATCATACATATATGTGCAGATATCTTCCCTCACATTGCAGTGTATTGTATCTATAATAAATCATACATATATGTGCAGATATCTTCCCTCACATTGCAGTGTATTGTATCTATAATAAATCATACATATATGTGCAGATATCATTCCTCACATTGCAGTGTATTGTATCTATAATAAATCATACATATATATGCAGATATTTTCCCTCACATTACAATGTATTGTCTCTACAGTAAATCATACATATATGTGCAGATATCTTCCCTCACATTGCAGTGATTATATCTATATAAATCATACTATATTGCAGATATCTTCCCTCACATTGCAGTGTATTGTCTCTACAGTAAATCATACATATATGTGCAGATATCTTCCCTCACATTGCAGTGTATTATATCTATAGTAAATCATACGTATATGTGCAGATATCTTCCCTCACATTGCAGTGTATTATATCTATAGTAAATCATACATATATGTGCAGATATCTTCCCTCACATTGCAGTGTATTATATCTATAGTAAACCATACATATATATGCAGATATCTTCCCTCACATTACAATGTACTATATCTATAGTAAATCATACATATATGTGCAGATATCTTCCCTCACATTGCAGTGTATTGTATCTATAGTAAATCATACATATATGTGCAGATATCTTCTCTCACATAACAATGTATTGTATCTATAGTAAAGCATACAAATATTAGCAGATATCATCCCTAACAGTGCAGTGGATTATATCCATAAATCATACCTATATTTGCAGATATCTTCCCTCACATTGCAATGTATTGTATCTATAGTAAACCATACATATATGTGCAGATATCTTCCCTCACATTGCATGTATTATATCCTATAAATCATACTATATGTGCAGAATATCTTCCCTCACATTGCAGTGTTTATCTATAAAAAATCATACATATATTTGCAGATATCTTCCCTCACATTGCATGTATTATATCTATAGAAATCATACGTATATGTGCAGATATCTTCCCTCACATTGCAGTGTATTATATCTATAGTAAATCATACATATATGTGCAGATATCTTCCCTCACATTGCAGTGTATTGTATCTATAGTAAATCATACATATATGTGCAGATATCTTCCCTCACATTGCAGTGTATTGTATCTATAGTAAATCATACTTATATGTGCTGATATCTTCCCTCACATTGCAATGTATTGTATCTATAGTAAAATCATACATATATGTGCAGATATCTTCCCTCACATTACTATGTATTATATCTATAAAATCATACTATATGTGCAGATATCTCCCTCACATTGCAGTGTATTTATCTATAAATCATATGTATATGTGCAGATATCTTCCCTCACATTGCAGTGTATTGTATCTATAGTAAATCATACATATATGTGCAGATATCTTCCATCACATTACTATGTATTATATCTATAAATCATACGTATATGTGCAGATATCTTCCCTCACATTGCAGTGTATTGTATATATAGATCATACATATATGTGCAGATATCTTCCCTCACATTGCAATGTATTGTCTCTATAGTAAACCATACAATGTGCAGATATCTTCCCTCACTGCAATGTGTTGTAGCTGCAGAGGGTGTCTGTGCGTTATCGCGCCTGGTGTGCACACTGTCCTGCGGATCGTGCGTCCCTGCATTCACACAGTTTCCTGTAGATGCCACTATCTACTTGTGCCCAGTACTTACTCTGTCCTTCAAACTTCCTGATGATGGTGTCCAGGTAGGTGTTTTGGGGGGCCACATGCCCCCTCCTCACCGGCATCTTGGATTCAGGTGTTCCTCCCCAGTGCGCGCAGCAGAAAGTTACCCTGTGCTCGGCTCCTGCAGCAGGTCAATGCGCAGTCCACGTCTCCGGGCTTCTCGCTTCATGGCAGCAACATCTTGAGGGTCAGTTTAACCCTCTCTGGAAGCATAAACCAGTTATCCCAGCGCTGATGGGAGGATTAGGGATTTGCAGGGATGGGAAGAGCTGTGCACAGAGTCAGTGCGCTCCCCCCACCACCACCTCCAAACTACACATGTGCCAGGAGGGAGCAGTTGTCAGCAGCCACAACTGTTAGTTAGGATGACAAGTTCAGCCCGGCCCCACCTCTTTGACGTCTTGAAATGAACACTGACCAAATCCCAGAGGAGGTCAGAGATCACAGGTGCCCCCCCCCCCCCAGCAGGAGCCAGCGTCCAGATCAATGGCCGGATCCAGGGAGCTGTCCTCTGCGCGGTGCTGAACGAGTAATCCGCGGCTGGGGGTGGAGTGGGGCCGCTCTCTATTAAATCCACACTCACGTTGCATGTACAGACAAGTCTTATTCTCCTATAAGACAGTTTGCAAGGAAATCCCTTCTGTTCACTCTTTAGTTGCTGGACAGATCTGCTGTGGTATCCTCCAAGCCTGGTGTTGTAGGTGATCAGCTGCTGCAGTCACACACCCAAGGGCTACATAGGAGATGCAATAGTTACCTGCATGCACACAGGCTGCCTCATGCACAAACCTTTATTTTTTAACTATGTTTTTATTGAATGTTCAATTTAACACGTGAAATACAGAATCCAAAGTACAAAAGTGTAAAAATGTAAAATGCAAACAGTAAATAAATAACTACATGAGAATAATGTAGGAGATATGCCTTAGTCACCTTAGCCCGTAAAAGCAGACTCACTTTGCACATGAGAACATGACCACATAAGAAAAAAACTTTGAGATTCTTAGTTCACACGTTTTGATCAAAAAAAGGTTTAAGCCACCCCCGGCTTACAACGGGATCTCAAGGCGGGTGCCGCAACCATGCCAGTGGCACCCAGGTTCACATTGTGTTTTTCAGAAATGTTTTTTTGTGCAGAACTATACGTTGTATTTGGTACATATTGCTTTTAATCTATATAGGGAGGAAGGGATGCCTCCATTTTGGTTTCTTGCACCCCGCCCACCTCCACAGGCTGTTATATCAGTGCAGTATGCTTGCAGGGTTGGGGTTTTTTAAATTTTTCTCTCTGGGTTATGGAGGTCGGTTGACCCTATGAGAAGTCTGAATTTGACTCTAGTGAGAGGTAAGAATACAGTAGGACCACCCGCCTTGAGATCCCGTTGTAAGCCAGGGGGGTGGCTTAAACATTTTTTGATCAAAACGTGTGAACTAAGAATCTCAAAGTTTTTTTTCATGCATGATAGATAGCATAAATGCTTCTTTGGAGGTTTCCATGTATTGCATGACTACATATTGCACAAAGCTTTTTAGCATGTGTTTTTTGGGGGTTTTTTGCTGCTGTTTTTGATTGTGTGCAGGACCAAGACAGGGCATTTTGGTGCCATACACAAATGACACCTACCTTCCTTTCCCAGATAAAAATTAAATCCCTGGCTCTCTGGTGACACACGGTGCCTTCCTCAACTAGGCAAAATGGCAATAACACAATCACTTTTCCACTGAAGTGTGAGATTTCATTGGTAAGGTTTTCGGATACCTGTAACTTTTTTCCACTTAAAGGGGTTGTCTCACTACAAGGATTGCTGCTTTTTATGTTAAAGATCTTGCAAAAACAAGTCACTTTGTGATATGTGTCCATTAACAGTGTCCTACCTATTCCTAGATATCCCCTCTTGTATGGGCTGCATCAGCCCCTCAGATCGCTATAACTACAGACCTGTTTGAGCTATCCTGATAGGCTGCCAGCACTGGTCGCTATAGCTACAGACCTGTTTGATCTCTCCTGATAGGCTGCCAGCACTGGTTGCTATAGCTACAGACCTGTTTGATCTCTCCTGATAGGCTGCCAGCACTGGTTGCTATAGCTACAGACCTGGCTTCTACTGCAGCCTAGTAGAAGCCAGTAAACACACCCCTGAATTCAAAATGAAACCAAGAAAACAGGACTGAGGTAAGATGAATCAATGTAGTGAGACAACCCTTTTAAAGCCCTGGCCCGCTGTTGACACACTGTGTCTTCCTCAACTAGGCAAAAAGAACACGATCACTTTTTTATTTTTCCACTGAAGTGTGAGTTTTCATTGGTAAGGTTTTCGGATACCTGTAAATATGGTCACTTAAAGGGTAGTAAAATTGACGTGGGAAGCTTGCAAATGAAACATTTTCACCATTTATTATTTTTAAAAATTCTGCACTGTTTGTTTTAGCTGCTCCTTTAGTGATCTATTGTTTTCAGCTCATCTCCAGGGGATACGACCAGGGCTGAGAGCTCATCAGTCCTGGTTGCACATGCTCAGACATCACTTCTCCTCTCAGGCAGCTACTGAGTGTTCAAACTCCCGGTGTTGTCACTCTACTCCCGTCCTCTGTACTCCTTAGTAATTAGTCAAACAGTGCAAATAAATGAAAAAGAAACCTCAATCAGGTATGTGCATTGATAAAGAGAAAAAAAAAATCCAAAGATTTGGTTCTTGCAGGGATTGGAACCTAGGACCCTTGTGCCTGGAGGCAAAAACTTTACCTCTCAGCTACTCACAATGCTTTACTTTAACAGACCTTTCTTTGACTACAGTGAGGAAAGGCCTGGTGATGTAACCCTGCTGGGTCACATGATATGCAGTTCAAACAAATCACACTCGCCCCCTTCTGAGCGCACAGAGCTGAAGAGCTGGATACAGGAGGTAAGAAATGAGATTGTGGCAAAACCCCTTTAATGATTGCAATTTTTATAGACAAAACAAAAAACACAAACATTTTTTTGATTTTGTTGGCGAGTATTTTTTCATGGTTTTCATTGATGAGGATATATTTCTTTTTCTTTTTTATTTGTAGATTGGAGAGTTTTAAACTTTTAATTCTTTTTTAACTTTTAAAAATATTTTTTAAAATTTGTTATTTGGAATTTTACTCTCGCAAGGTTACATGATCAACAGTGGGCAGAAACACTCATACACTCTTCTGAAATACTAATATACTGTACTGTAGAACAGAGTGCTATTAAAATGCTGCGATTACACCCATCCCCTGTAATATGGACTTGGCCTAAGAGCCTTTATTAGGCCGTGAATGTCAGTCGGCACCCTGCAGTTTGCATCACGGGGGAGTTGATCAGGAAATGGGAGGGGCTGCCCCCCCTCTTGTATAAGAAACAGCCATCATTGTAACCACAGCATATTCGTAGTTAAATGGCCGGGACTGGAGTTATCTCCAGTTCCGGACTCTGAATGTATGTGCCGGCTTCACACATCTTTGCACCCCCTTAGTGACAAGCAGTCGCCTACCTCTGCCTTTTCGTCCTCCTGGCCCTGTTCACAAGCCTTTCTGTTGAGGCTTCTTATGTGTTTTTTTTGTAGATATTTTATTGTTTTTACATTGTAGGCCATTACCTTTTTCATAAGACTGGCTGAAAACATATAGAGCTGCCACTAGAATAACACAATCATGTCTGTCCCTCATCTCCTGCCTCATTCCCCCTCCCATGCGGACAAGGTCCTCTCTTCATCTATACCAGTCGTGTGGTATTTTGTGTTATTGTTGTTTTGTTCTAATGTTGTGTAGGTTGTTGACCCCTTCAAATGGAATAAATGGTGCTTTAAAGTAAATACCCTGTTCCCCCAAAGATAAGACACCCCCCCGAAAATAAGACCTAGTGCATTTTTAGTTATGAAATTCAGAGTTTGGCTGCTTATGCTGATGTTTGTGATGAAATCACTACAGTATATTAATACATTTTGGATTTTTTGTTCAAAAATAAATGTGAATTCTTGTTCATAGAAAAAAAAAAACATCCCCTAAAAATAAGTCTTAGCTCGTCTTTAGGAGCAAAAATTCATTCAAGACCCTGTCTTATTTTTGGGGAAACAGGATAATAAAAAAATAGTAGCTGCTGAAGCAGAGACAACAGGTCAGACGTGCACAAGGCAGACATCATAGTAATACTGACTGTGTCACTGCAGATATGTTTACGGTCTTGCTTTCTAATGGGCTTAGGTGCTTACAGTAGTGGATGCATGTTTTGGGATTTAATCAGTAATAAAACAAGCTGATGCAATCAGATGAGTGCTGATAACATGGTAATGAAGGAGACAAGCGGCAAAATGTGGAAGAGGATTGCACTGGCTCAGCTGGTTGTGGAAATTCAAATCTTGTTTTCCCCCCAAGTTCATGATATCTGTCAGGAAGCAGTAAAAACGTATTCCCGGCGGGGCTACAATGAGGCCATAAGCTTCTATAAGGGTAAATGTAGTGTTAATTGGACTATGTCTGCCCTATTTACCGAACACACGCAGTTTCTGCATTGGACATGAGCTTGGCAGACCTGGTTTCTGTGTTTGTGATCACATTTTTGTGTCCAATGCAGTAACTCTATACAGTTGATATACAGGGTTAATGTAGTCCACATAGGACTACGTTTTGTCCTAGATAAGTCTATGGTCCTGACACGCTACCCATCAAAATAATTATGGTGAATTTTTATGCTGTATGTTCAAGTACAGCACTTGTCATAATAGAGCATAAAGACTGGGGTTGGGTCAATTCTTTATGTCTTTTAGCCACGTTTGGGCCCGTATTGGGAAATTTCCATTCAAAATAATTATTCGGGCCAAAAATGTCAGGAAGGATTCTTTGTTTTCCTAAGGGCTACATAGATGTTAGATACTTCTGATCATATCCTACCAGTGCTACAGAGATGTTAGATACTCCTGCTTACACCCTACCAGTGCTACAGAGATGTTAGATACTCCTGCTTACACCCTACCAGTGCTACAGAGATGTTAGATACTCCTGCTTACACCCTACCTGTGCTACAGATTGTTTAGATACTCCTGCTTTTCAACCTACAGTGCTACATAGATGTTAGATACTCCTGATCACACCCTACCAGTGCTACAGAGATGTTAGATAATCCTGCTTACACCCTACCAGTGCTACAGAGATGTTAGATACTCCTGCTACAACCCCACCAGTGCTACAAGATGTTTTGATACTCCTGCTTACACACCTACCTTTGGGTACAGAGATTGTAGATACTTCTGATCATTCCACCAGGCTACAGAGATTTAGATACTCCCTTTATATCCCACCAGGCTTCAGAGATTTAGATACTCTGATCATTCCTTACCAGGCTACAGAGATTTAGATACTCCTGCTATACCTACCGGCTACAGAGATTTAGATACTCCTGCCTTACCCTACCCGGGCTACAGAGATGTTAGATACTCCTGATCATGTCCTACCAGGGCTACAGAGATCTTAGATACTCCTGCTCATATCCTACCAGGGCTACAGAGATCTTAGATACTCCTGCTCATATCCTACCAGGCCTACAGAGATCTTAGATACTCCTGATCATGTCCTACCAGGGCTACAGAGATGTTAGATACTCCTGATCATGTTCTACCAGGGCTACAGAGATCTTAGATACTCCTGTTTATATCCTAGCAGGACTTCTGACTGTATATCCTACCAGAGATGTCGGGTTCTTCACTATTGTCTTGCACTACCATTATATGATGACAGCCATATGAGGTTGATGGAACATCTTTCACCAGGCAACAATTCAAGGAGAATAATAAGTAAGTACCACTGTATAAGTTAATGGCGCTGAGCATTTCTGCATCACGCAAGGAATATATTAGTTCCTTAGAAATGAAGGTTTTTCAAGAAATGGCATAAAGCTCAATATATGAGACGTTCACACAGTGCGGGTAAAGTGTATGGTCTGCCTCTTGAACATGAACATGTACTCTCCAGAGTCCTGTAGAGGAGAGAGCGTCAACCCTGCTCCATAACAAGTGGAAAAAGTCAGATCGTTTGATGAATTTCTATTTAACCTCTTGTTGCAGTTCACTCAACTCTAGAAATGGCTGAGCAGAATGATCTGTAGTAAAGGTCAGGAAGCCGACGTGGTGGAAGACCATCTCCTGGAGCTTCCCTGACCTGCATCATTTTATATCAATATATGTCTGGTACTGTAGTCGCCTAGAAATCTTTGTTCTCATTGTCCTATACCTGCTTTAATAAAAATCAGCCCTGGCTGAACTAACCAGCGAGGTTGTGGATAGCTTGTAAGTAACAAGCAGAGCTAGATAGTCCAGTCACTTTATTATGACCAGCGAATATCCAGAGTAACCGCTGTGTGCAGCTAGATGGGCTGGGAGTGACTCAGTAAGGTCCTGGTAAGTTGTCACAGGTATCTAGAGCCATTCTGACTGCATCTCACAGTTGCTGGATCATGGGTGGTACCAAGGATGCTTAATTGGGTTCAAGTCTGGCAAATTAGGAGACCAGGATAGTGCTTGGAGATCTTGATCATGCTCTTTCAACCAGTGTCAGACATTTCTAGCCATTAAACATGTACAGGAGTGCATAATCAATCAACATGTACAGGAGTACATAATCTCCAAGGATGGATTCATACCCAAATCAACGGAGAGCGCATTCTACAAAAATATAACCCAAACTATAACACTGCTTCTTCCAGCAATGGTTGCAGAGTGTTTGTTCTCTCTCTCTCTTTTTTTTTTTTTTTTCGGAACCTAATGTTTTCCCTTTGGGAAAATAAAAAAGGGTTGAACGATATAATAAATTTACCTCTTTAAAATGTGTTTTGACCCTGAATCCCATATTTGTGGAAAAACCCGTTGGTCGTATGTTCTCATCTAGAGTTGGTTCGCTCCCTGGTGTATAAATCTGAACATTACTTGGAGAATATCGGAATTCTCCCTTTTTGTTTTATTTGGAGATATTCCTACCCTTTAAAACTCTGTAAATTGAATATTTGTTGAGCAATCGGGATTTAATTACTTGTACATATTATCTCTTTATACATCATAGACTCATAATATCTGATTTTTGCCCTGGTTTTTTTGCCTAGGGAATAGCATGGGTCTACACAAAATATATACCCAATTCATAACACTGCTTCTTCCAGCAATGGTTGCAGAGTGTTTGTGTAGTTTCTATTTTTTTGGTTAGTTAGTTTTTTTTTTTTTAGCTTTACACGCTATATTTGTCCGTTCCATTTGGTTTAAAGTAAAAAATATGCCTCATCATAGAATCAGAAGTCCAATGCTGATACTGCTGTGAAAATATAAGCCTTTTCTGCCAATGCAACCTGGCTAGCAGAGGTGCAGTGACATTTGCCTGCTCCGGGTCCCCATACACAGATACACAGCAGGGTTCACTAAACTGATATTTTAGACACACGTCTTGTAGTTCTTGGGACATTTTGGTGGTGAGCTGCTCCCCTGTAGTGCGTCAATTCACCCTTATGCACCGACATTCACCTCTCACCAGGCACTTGCTGCTCTGCATTTTCCATGTCACTTATTCACAATGTCGCCATTTGTCCACTCACGCTACACTTTCACCACAGCAGCAGCAAACAGATCGCTGCGCAGTTTCATGAATACTGGTATCCTTTGGCCAGAAAGCAAATTAACATTGCATTTTGCAACTGCGATGAATTATTAGGGCGCGTTCACACGGCACAGGACAAATACCGGCCGGTTTTTGTCCTGTTTTGCGCCCGTCCCCACGGCCGCGGGGGGGGAATGGCTTTTCTCCGCGATGAGCAGAGAACAGCCCTCCCCCCTCCCATTGAGCAGCACAGCGTCCGTCAGGAAACCGGACGGAAGATTGTGCGTGTTCAATGTTTTGCCGCCGGACCGACAGCGACAAAACCGCCGGGCGGAAAACCCGTGCCGTGTGACTATGGCCTTAGGTTATGTTCACACGGCGTGTTGACTCCATGTTTACATACGTTTTTAGATGCGTGTTTGGATCTGTGTTTTGGACCCAAACACGCATCTAACACTGTGCAGTGTGATTTACGTTGCTTTCAATGTAAAACACGCATCGGCGTTCAGACAATACGTATTTACTTGCATCTTTCGGATCCGTTCAAAGAATTGTCATGTCAATTCTTGATCTGAAAGAGGCAGCAGGAGCCCTATAATAAACCATAGGGTGCGATCCTGCTGCAGCCAAAATGCATCCAAACACGGAGCTGCATGTTGGATGCGTGGTGGATCCAATTGATGCAGCGCTTTTGGATGCGATTTTTGGATCCAAAACGCCGTGTGAATATACCCGTAACCTATCGACAGTAACAAGGGATATGTGTGCAGACAGCCTATGGCACGCTTAATATACCAACCAAGCCAGCACACCTCATATGACTTCCTTCATGTGCTAAAGGCTGCCCCCATCAGAAGTAGCAAGTGGTCATAACAATGTGACTCAGCTATGCACATTGTAAAGAATGGATGAAGATTTCAGACTACCTAAAACTCTCAATTTACAGCCAGTCTATCATTTGTCGCCTTAGTGGTGTTCTGATCTAGTAGTGCAGAAAACTACTTACTTGTTTCCACGATTTTATGGCAGGAGCATAGTGGCGCGTACTGTGCATAAGCACTGTCCAAAGTGACGTCACTTCTGTCGGTTGCACAGTACGCGCCAGGGAATACGCCAGGAAATCATTGTATTGCAGCGCACATACCTAAAGTGTCATCCAAGCATCAATTTAAAGAACTCCAGGCAGCTTAGTAATTTAGATTCACCTATGTGTACTAAAAGGGTTTTGCCACAATCTCATTTCACACCTCCTGTATCCAGCTCTCCAGCTCTGCGTGCTCAGAAGGAGGCGTGTGTGATTTGTTTGAATTGCAGATCATGTAACCCAGCAGGATGATATCACCAGGCCTGTCCTCTCTCTAGTCACAGAAAGGTCTGTTTATGTGTTGTGAGTAGCTACAATGTAGCTCAGAGGTAAAGTTTGTGCCTCACAGCACAAGGGTCCTAGGTTCAAATCCCTGCAGGAACTAAACCTTTTTTCTCTTTATCAATGCACAGACCTGATTCAGGTTTCTTTTTTTATATATTTGCACTGTTTGACTATTTACTGAGGAGTACAGAGAAAAAGAATAATAACAGCATCATTATTCTGCTTTGGGCCATATTGTACCTTAGCGTGCCTCTGATTCTACAGCCATTAATTTATTTATACTGCATTTGCTAAAACTGGAGTACTCCTAAAGAACACAAGTTTTGCCATCCATTGCTCAGAAAATCAACCAGAAACAATCTCTGTATTGATCCAGCATTTGCTATATATAGAGACAAATATAGATTTCATAAATAACTGGGATTTGCACATAGTTACAATCTGTACAATATTTTTTCGACCACTTTATTAAAGCAGTAGATCTCAGTTTTGGAGTTCGATTTCACCTCTTGCTACAGAACATATAGCATACTATATATACACCATAGCGTATCGATGGCTTTGTTAGGCTGCCTATAGGTTGTGTCTCATAGTTCTGTAGTAATTGGGTGACCTATTGCTCCTGTCACAGTGGAAAACAGTAGGAATCAATGGCTAAACCTGATAATCTTTAATAAGTAAACCCCGTAAGGATTATAATAGGTCTTTTGTTGGGGAAGCAAAAAGAAGCTGGCATGGTTATCCTGAGCCGGGTGAAGCAGCGGTTTAATGGTAGCCTTTTTTAATGGCCGGTATTGGAGAAACCTCAAATCTGAGTGGTTTAACCCCCTAGATGCCACAGTAAATCGTGACCCCAGCATTTAAGTGGTTAATAGATGGAGGGAGTTCCCCATGTGTTCACAGGGATCCAATGGCCCAGTGAAGGCACAAACGTTTGCCTTCTGTGTATACTTTTTAGTCACTGCCAGTAGAGATAGGTACCCTGAAAATACTGATGCCTGTCCGCCTGAATAGTATCTTGTTGACGCAATACGTAAAACATATTGTGTAAAACGTATCCAAATAGGTACCACAAAGTGAGCATATATTTGGATATGTTTACAATGACAGGCATGATATTATGCACTACATACTGTTTCAGCATATTATATGTGCAATCAAATCATTGCTTGTTTAAGGGTTCGTCCCCCTGGCAGGGGTTCCAGTGACAGTCGGATTTACAGACTGTGTGTAAACCGACTGTCAACCTTTTACATTGACTTAAATAGAAAATCCGTGTAGTAGTTCACACTGCACAGATTTTCTGCCAGACGGTTTTTTACACCGCCGGCGTTCCTACAAAACATAGAACATGTTCATTCTTCCGTCCGGTTTTCGGCATAACTTGAACATGTGGGTGTGAAGGGGGACAGCTTGAATCCGCAAAGAGAGGACAAAAGCCGTCCCCCCATACGTGCCAAAAAAAGATAAAATACCGGTTGGAAAATCCTACCAGTATTTTGTGTTTGCCGTGTGAACGCACCCCAAGTCTCCAAGTGGAAATAAAAAATAGTAAAAAAGAAAAAAACATTTAATAAAAAACATAAATACCTAGTACAATTAAAAAATAAAATTCCCTATTTATTAATTAAAAACCTGTAAATACTTGGTATTGCTGCAACTGTAACAACCCAAACTACAAAGCTATCACATAATTTATCTCACATGATGAACAAGATAAAAAAAAATATATATATATTTTTTTTCAGCTCTAGTTATTTTGGGCCAAATAGGAAGTGATCAAAAAGTCTTATGCACCCCAAAATGGTAGCAGTAAAACCTAAGTCATCCTGCCAGAAAACAAGTCCTCAGACAACTCCGACAACAAAAAAATAAAATGTTATAGGTCAATCCCAAAAAAATATAATTGATTTAAAATGTATTTTTGTTGTGCAAAATTATAAAAGAAATAAATGCTGAAGGATTTGTGTTCCTAAATAATGCGGTTTCTTTATTCCTCTTAGAACGAGATCAATCAATAAGTTATTTTTAACCCAAAATGGTGCCATAAAAAAAAAACGTATCCCCCCCCCAAAAAAAAACCCAAACATTTGGCTATGTCGATGGAAAAATAAAAAAGTTACGGCTCTTGTAATGCAATGAAGAATAAAATGAAAATATTGCTTGGTCCTTGAGGGGTTAAAATAAACCAAATTGCTCAGCACTTAGCAGATTCACAAGTGTCTGTGAAAGCTACGTGTGAAAGCACCCTATGTCTTCATATAGCTTTAAGACTCTTGAACTTATTCTGCATGTGCGTTAACATGAAGATGTCGCCCTCGTCCTTGCAACTAGAAAAGCATCTGCTCTTCGGGGAGGACTTTCCATTATAGTGGAACATGGCAGAGTTTATTTCTGTCCATTAGCCACAAGGGAATTATGAGGTCAAGTACAAGTGGTGGCCGGGTTCTCAGCTGGTGTCGCAGCTCATCCAGAGGTATTCAGCCGAGGTGAGATCAGGGCTGCGAATCAGTCAAGTGACTACGTAGCAAACTGAGAGAAACATTTTACGATTCAGGTCAACATGACTGACAGCAGGAAATGCCCTGTATTGTCTGTCAATAACACAAAGCAAGGGCTTCGCTACCCCATTTCCCCCGAAAATAAGACAGTGTCTTATATTAATTTTTGCTCCTAAAGACGAGCGAAGACTTATTTTTAGGGGATGTCATATTTTTCCAAGAACAAAAATCCACATTTATTAATATACTAAACAAAATATCAGCATAAGCAGCCAAACATTGCATAAAAAAAATGCACTATGTCTTATTTTCGGGGGATGTCTTATTTTCGGGGAAACAGGGTACAAAACTTGCCACAATTACACATTTCTAAATAAATGTCATTTATGCTGTATAAAAGGTTCTGTGCTGCGGACAATCTCTACTGCTTGAAAAATCCCTCAACAATATCTTGATTACAGGGTCCTCAATACTCAGCCATAAACCTGGCAGCTTGTGTTTCAGGGTATGAGCACACGGTGTGTTGAATATCTTTTCGCAATACATAAAACATATTGTGTAAAACGTATCCAAATAGGTACCACAAAGTGTAGTATATATTGGGATACATCTTCTAGACTGCAAAAATATATGCCATTGTTTCTATTGCTGTAAAACGGATCAAGTAGTGACATATCATTTCTGTGTACGGATCTGTAAAAAGCAATACAATAACATATGTAAACTACGTATAGTTGCATTCAGTGTTCATTGAAATCAATGAAAACTGAATGGAACATTGTTAAATATGTACTTGGGTACGTTACTTCCTGCATGAGACAGGAAGTAATAGAAGCTATTACATTGCAGCTATGGAAGCCTTCATTAGGCTTCCAGCCGCCAAGGTAACCAATTGGCACCCAACAATCTTGTCACATGGGTGGGGTTGTGGGGCAGAGTGAGGAAACAGCAGTAATCAGAGCTTGCTCCCTCCCCTGCTGTTAGCGGCGGCTGTCAGTTGTGATAATCAGAAAAGCTCAGCTCCTCTCCTTTATCATAACCCTATATATCACAGAGCTCAGCTTCTCTCCCTCTATCATATAACCCTATATATCATAGAGCTCAGCTTCTCTCCCTCCATCATATAACTCTATAAATCACAGAGCTCCGCTCCTCTATCATAAAACCCATATATATCACAGTGCTCAGCTCCTCTCCTCTATCATAGACTAACGCCTATATATCACAGAGCTCAGCTTCTATTCCTCTATCATATACACTATATATCACAGAGCTCAGCCTTCTCTATCAAATAAACCCTATAATATCATCAGAGACTCAGAGTCTCTCCTATATTCATATAACCCTATTTATCACAGAAGCTCAGCTTCTCTCCTCTATCACATAACCCTATATATCACAGAGCTCAGCGTCTCTCCTTCTATCATATAACCCTATATATCACAGAGCTCAGCTTCTCTCCTCTATCCTATAACCCTATATATCACAGAGCTAATCTCCTCTATGATATAACCCTATATATCACAGAGCTCAGCTGTTCTCCTTTATCATATCCTATATATAAACATATCATATCCTCAGCCGATCATGCATATGTTTCCTAAACAGCAAGAGAAATAAGCAGCTGCCAGACACCTCTAATGGCAACTTATCTGCCTTGCAAACAAAATTATTATTCATGTTAAAATCAGACAGCCCAATCCTTCTCCCTCCCAATATCTGCTGTCTAGGAGAGGGTCAGCCGGTCTTTCCAAAATCTGTCCACTGATGAGTGTGGCCACCCTTGACACCACCTCATCTACTGCTGGCTGGTAGATCCTACAGTAAACAAAAGGATTAAAAATGAAGTTCAAGCTATCCCTAGAGCAGCACTAATGCCACCGCACAATACAGGACATCGCACAAATTAAAATTCATTAAAAAGCGAAGATTCCTATCAAAATGTTAATGTTCATTTTTCAAACTTTTTCAGCCATGAAATTGCTTTCAAAATGATTTAAGGAGCAGCATAATCAGCGATATGTTGGTAGTCTTGTGTAATTGCATTGTACAGTGATCATCTAATCACTCATCAACCATCTATGGGTGTTTGTTTAGATGTACTTTTGTCTGGTTACAGCAGAGATGGCAAATACATTTACATAGTAAAGTAGAATTCATGTTTTTAACGCACAGAAGCAAGAAACGTGTTTTTTTATTATTCATAAGATATTTATTAATTTTTGTAAAGTAAAAAAAAACCAGAACCATAAAACAGAAGAGGAACATGTTACCCAACATGGTAACGTATCTAATAAAGCCATCATATATAGGTTCATATACAAATCACAAGGAGCATGATATAGACATAGAATTAACAGATCTACTTAAAGGGGTTTTGCCAGGACGTGCCTTATCTGCTAAAAAGAAAATGTAAACAAGCCATGCTGAGCTGAGAGAGAGAGAGACACAGCCAGAGAACAGAGCACTGCCATTAAGGGATCGTGTGAACTATGTTCACTCAAATAATCAAACTACAACTTGTGGATTCTGTATACAAACGACAAACCACCTTTTCCTCCACAGCAGCTTGAAAGCGTCATCTATGTTCTATGTCATCTGATAAAGCATGGAACTACTAAGATAATCACACTACATCCTAGTGGACTTTCGCTGTATACAAAGAACAATATATTGTCCCGGTGCCCTTGAGAAAGCTTCTTCAGCTCCCTTTCATCAGATTAATAAGTGTTCTCTGCGCAAGCCCGGCCAGCAGTCCTGTCACTCTGCTGCTGCGTCGTATCTAATAGAAGCTTTTAGGTAACTAAGGGCAGGTAAGGCAGCCTGTAGCTCTCTCAGGCTGCAATTTTTGTAATCACATATATTTACAAAAGTGATTAAATACCCATTTTGGAGGATCCCACGTCAACATTACATCGTGGTAAAACCCCTTTAAGATAACAAAGCGGGCTTAAAATATCAAAATAGGCAGGAAAAAGGCTCTTACTCGCAAGTAAAGTGTTTTTTTAAAATAAAATCTAGAGACAGTCCACAAAAGCCATTTATCACAAATCCTACATATTGCATGAGGTGGTATCACTAAACACGTCTCCGCTGCAAACTGCAAATTAGTACGCAGAATGACCTCTTTAATTGCCAAAGGTGTAGGTAATTTCCAGTTATGCGCGTTATGGTACAGAATAGTGTGAAAATCTGTCGGAAAGTCTCTGAGGGTAATGTCTAAGATAGCTAATTCAAGAGTTAATGCTAGTGGAAGCACAAGAACACCTAAGAACAACATTTCCACTCCCGACAGAAGGTCCTAGTTGACGGACATTCCCACCACATATGTACTAGGGAGCCTACTGCCCCACAGTTTCTCCAACAAAATTTAGAAGAACTTGGGGACATATGTGCAAGTCTGTTAGGGGTTAAGTACCACCTAAGATGTAACTTTCTGCAAAGCTCCGTATGGTTTGTACATCTAGAAAGGGTAAGTGGTGCTGCTGCCCCCTCAACCCATTTATCAACCGAAAAGGTTCTGTTTAGTTCCCTTTCCCATTTATGAGCATAATCAGGCTTACTATTAAGGTTTTCCTTAGTTAGCGTGGCATACGCTGATGAAATCCCCTTCTCATAACCCTTATTCTGAAATAAAAAATTATGATATGGGGGGAGTAACTGCGGACGGGGGCGCCACTTCCAGGACTGCAGTATGCTCCTGATTTGTAAGTAGCATAGGAATTGAGACTGAGGGATACCAAACTCCAATCTAAGATCAGAAAATGACTTGAGAAATTCATCTTCATATAACTGCCCTATTGTATTGACCCCTCAGTCTCTCCAACATGAAAGAGACAAATAATAAGCTATGGAATACAACATAGTTAATGAACAGTAGGCCCGGTATAACCAAACTCCTTGGTTGGGAACAATATATTTAGTCCAAGCCAGGGCTGCATGTTGTAAAGTTGGGAAGCTCCAATTCGGCATAGCATGTCCTAGTAGAGCTATACTGAATTCTGGTCCTCAGGTGTATAAGGAGCTTATCCTGACATGCTATGCTATAAGTGCCAATGATGAGCAGCTGGGTTATTCCAAAGGTAAGAGATGGGTTCCAAAATTGAAGCTATGTTGTAGTAGGACAAGTTCGGAACAGAAAGGCCTCCCATTTTACTATTTCTATGCAAATATTGTTTTTTGAAACGTGGTTTCCTCGCACCCCCCACTATAAATCTCAAAAACTTAGGGGCATGTTCACTCGGCGTTTTTTGGACGAGTTTTCGGAGCGTTTCATCGCCCTAAACTTCGTCCATACCACATCAAAACCTCGCCTGAAAACACGCTACTTCAGACGAGGTTTTGTGACGAGTCTAGTTGATCAGGTTTTGATGAGGTTTTCAACCCATACAAATGAATAGCCAGGATCAAAAAACCGGCAAAAAACGGCGGCAAAAACAACGCGCTTCAAGAATTGACACGACACTACTTTTTCATTGCTTCCAAAGGGCATGTTCACACGACGGATTTGGCCGCGGTTATGGCCGCGGGTTCCGACGCAGTTTCTGCAGCCAAACCGCAGCCAAATCGTGCCGAGTTTATTATACATGGTTTCCTATGGGAAAACCGCGTTAATATTCACAGCCGCTGGTTTGGGCCGCGGTTCGGGGCGCGGCCCAAAACACACGCTTGTGGGAGAATTCCCTGTCAATTTTTGACAGGGACGTGCTAGCTCGCGGCGGCCACGCGGTGCTGCCGCGGGCCTTGCCGCGGGTGGCTCGCGACGTGGTTTGCCCCCTGCTATTAATTTGCATGGGGGCAAACCTCGGACGCAACGACGCAGACACGCCTGGAGACCACGCCCAGCGCCCCGCGCGACAATCCTACTGTCGGGAGACGCGAGTTTGTGGCGAGATTCAATGAGGTTTTGGCCGCGGGAACCACAGCGAGAGCCGCGCCAAAACCCGCGGCCAAAACCGCCGTCTGAACATGCCCAAAGAAGCGTGTAAAAACCTTGTCATGTGTGACTACACGAGGTTTTACATTGGAATCAATTAAAATGAAACTGCGGGCGTTTTGGATGAGGTTTTGGGCGAGGAAACGCTCCGAAAACCTCGTCCAAAAACGTCGTGTGAGCATGCCCTTAGACTGAAGTTCCTTAAGGAGCGAGCTGGGGGCAAGAAACGTGTTTTCAAAACCTGGAGCCGGCCTTATAGGTTTAGACAATCAGCTTCATGATTAAGAGGGGAATATACTTATCTCTTGGGGGAAAGGATTGAACATCTATAGACATACTGCCCCCCATATGAGTGATGTAACCAATTTTCCCATCAAGTCGATATAAATGCATTATGTGGCTACACATCTTTCTCATTTTACTCCTATTGAGATTTCAAGCTGAAAGAATGACTGTAGACATTTAGACCCATTTCTAGTTAAACTGCATGTTATACACAGTTATATACATATAAGGTCTGGTTCACACTGTGTTGTTTGAGATGTATTTTTCAGCAGTATATGTAGGCCAAAACCAGGAGTGGAGGCTACACAGAGAAAAAAGTATAATGGAAAGGTTTGCACCTCTTCTGGGTTTTGGACCTATTTCTGTTTCTGGCTCAAAAATACCGCTGCAAAATATGCGTAAAAAATACTGCATTAACCCAGCCTAAACTGTTAGAGGAGAGAAACTGAGCTCTGTGATATATAGGGTTATATGTTAGAGGAGAGGAGCTGAGCTCTGTGATATATGGGATATATGGATAGAGTGAAAAGGAGCTGGAGCTCTGTAATATATGGGTTATATGATAGAGGAAGACGAGCTTGAGCTCTGGATAATATAGGTTATATGATAGGGGGAAGAAGCCTGAGCTCTGTGATATATAGGGTTATATGATAAGAGGGGAGAGGTGCTGAGCTCTCTTTGATATATAGGGTTCTATGAAAGAGGAGAGGAGTGAGCTACTGTGATATATAGGTTATATAATACAGGAGAGAAGCTGGAGCTACTGTGAATTATATAGGGTTATATGAAAGAGGAGAGAAGCTGAGCTCTGTGATATATAGGGTTATATGATAGAGGAGAGAAGCTGAGCTCTGTGATATATAGGTTTATATGATAGAGAGAGGAGCTGAGCTCTGTGATAATATAGGGTTATTGTAGAGAAGAGAAGCTGTGCACTGTGATTATATATAGGGTTTATGATAGAGGAGAGAAGCTCGTGCTCTGTGATATAATAGGGTTATATGATAGAGGAGAGGAGCGGTGCTTCTGGTTATATATTGGGTTGTTGATGAGGAGAGGAGCATGAGCTCTGTGATATATAGGGTATTATGATAGAGGAGAGAAGCTGAGCTCTGTGATATATAGGGTTATATGATAGAGGAGAGGAGCTGTGCGGTCATATTTAAGCCTATATATCATAGTGCTCTGGTTCTCTACCTCTATCGCATGGTGCTCTGAAATAGAGCTTCAGATACTACCGGATACTTTATATTATCATAGCAGTCATAATATGACCACATTAAACCAACCTTATTTGTAGACTGCTCGGACTGAGAATAAGCGAAGGAATTTCTGGCTGTATATTTCCCCTGATATCAGTGTAGGTTCTCAAAAGGAAAAAAGGGGGATTATACTGTATATGGATGTGGCGGAGCGGAGCAGATGTAACATTTCTGTGTAAATTACTGTTTTTTCTCCTCTTGTTTCAGCAACTAATTAATACAACTGCAGACTTAGTCATGATGATGACAAACTCCTGCAGAGCCGCAATAACTCCTAAAATATCAGCTTCTAAGGTAAACTAGTACATTTTTGGATACACTTTTTTAAGGGATTCCAGAGTCAACCACTATGACCTGTAAAACAGATGTGTCAGGGGCAGCTAACACCCCCTATTGGAGAGTAATTATAATACCAACTTTGTCCCTAATCTCAATAGCACAGGTGCCACCGTGATTTGTTGTCATTGGTGGCCTGTGACCTTAGGTGATTGACTTCAGTGACATCTTAAGTTAATAAATGGTGCTTTTATTAGCTTCCATTTTTTGTGGGGTGAACTAATGCCTAGATACCTGCAATGCTAGTATACTATATAACTTCTTTCAGTAAAGGTGCTTTCACACAGTGCGTTTTTGATGAAATCAAAGTAAAACCAAGAAAACAGGACTGAGGTGAGATGAATCAGTGTAGTGAGACAACCCCTTTAAGACAGTAGGACCATGTTTCGGAAAAATAATGTGTTCTGTTACCTTCCCTTAATAAATGATTAATGTGTAAATGTCCAACTAATGTCGGATTAACAAGTAATCTATGAATCATGACAGGACTAAGGAGGTGAAATTTAAGGTTGGGTTAATCCTTTTATTGCCTTGGATACCTCAATTTATTACTCGTGTACTCTGCATCCATGTTGAATATTTAGAACCAACTCCAATTTTTTTTATTGTTTATTAAATGGAAACATTGATAAATAAATATAATGATATAAAAATATTACAATATATTTGACTAGTATTAAATAAAAAAAAAAAAAAAAAAGGTTAATACAGATACACATACTATACAATATTCTTTACAGTAGACAGCAGGACAATACTACTCTGAAGCCAAGATATCCAGTGAAGCTGTTCGCTCTCACAATTAACATAAGTGCCACAGTGCGGTTTAATGTAAGGGTTTTGATCATTTAGCAATTGGCTAATGCAATAAGTTAAAAGGTTAAAAAAAAAACTAATACTTACCTCACTGTACCCCATCACTGGTGCTTCGAAGCTCCTGGCAATCCACTGCTCTTGACATCTGGGTTCTCATCCTGATGCACTGGAGGGGCTCGCGCTCCCTTGTGTCAGGACAAGAATACAGAAGTCGAGAGTAGCAAATTGCCAGGATCTCCAAAGCAACAGTAAGAATAAGGTTTATGGCCACATTGCAATATTTTTTAATGGACAATCCCTTCGGGAAAGGCCCGAGGGACGCATGATCTTGATCTTCTTGGTCTATCTTTTCTTAGATGGTGATTGGCATCGGAGGAGAGAATTGAATGGTTCCTGTTGGCAATCACTGTTATTTTTCCTTGAAAACAGTTTTTTTGCCACATGAGGCCCATAAGGACACAATTGTAATGTTAAAGGGTTGTCCACTTTTTTAAATTATTAAGTTGGCTGGAGTGAAGTGAAATAGAAAAAAACATAAAAGACCTTTCCAATCAGCTTGTGTTACAGTGCTGAGCCCCACGTCATGTGAGTCTGGTCCAATGACTTTACTTCCACTGTTCAAGTGAGCCCTAACGTTCGGAAGAGACCAGGTTGGAAAAGTGAGCTTTTATTTTTTTTTGCTTTTTTCATCCCTCCCCGGCCAACAATTTTTCTTATCTTTTTTATAAAACGGAGAACCACTTCATATTATGTCTGGAAAATACACAGCATCTGCTTGCATGTTATTCTAATTAGCCTTTGAGTTATGGATCCCATGTAACAAAAAATAATATTCCTCTAAAAAATATAACATTTTTATTAATCCATATAAAAATCACTCAAATTACCATTTTATACAAACTAATACAGGTTAAGTCCAGGGGTAAAATGGGACAGGGACTGTAGGTTTGTTCTCCTTAACGTTGAATTTGTATGCAAGTCTGTATGTTTGATTTTGTTTGTAAGACTGCAAACTGGCTGAACACTCTGACCCGGTCTCCCCTGCCGCACTCTCTTTTAGCGGCCTACTCCAACTTACCCACACTCCCTCGCCATGGTAACATCATGGTGGAGGTGTCGGCCTCCTCACTATCTGTCCGAAACCTGCTATTTGTCCCCGCTTCCACCATATCCATCCTTCACTCACTCTCTCCTTTGAGGTGCAACTCTGTCCGATCTACGCCCCATCCCGAACCTGCAAGTGGCGGTTGTCTACCAACCGCACTCAGGCCCAGCCATGCCTTTCTTGACCTCTTTGCTTCCATGGCTTATCCACTTTCTTTCACACGACATCCCCCACTATCATCATGGGAGGACTTCAACATTCCCAATCGACACCCCCCACTTGCTTCCTAACAATCTCCTTTCACTATGCTCTCTTTGCCACTCTCCCAAGTGGAACACTCAGGAGCCACTCGCAAAGATGGACACACCTGGACCTCATCTTCACCCGGCCTCTGCCCCTATCTGACATCTCAACTCTCGCACACCCCATATCTGACCACACCTGCTTACTCTTCTACACCATCTCATCACCCTCATGCTACTCCTGTCTCATATAGAGTACGACACCGCCAGGGAACCTACAAAGCCTCAACCGTCTCACATCTCTCTGACTCTCTTGCACCTCTTCCTATTTATTCTCCTCACTTTAATGACCAGACGCAGCCACCACTCTTCTTCAAACATACAATTTATCACCGACCTTTTACTCAGTCTCTTCCTCTCACACACAAAAGAACCGCAAAATCAACAGACACCCTCGTCACACATCCTCCACTAAACAACTGAGGCGAGCTTCCAGAGACTGCCGAACGCGCTGGAAGAAACTCACTCCACGGTTGACTTTGCTCTCCGCATATACAATCACGTGCATACATTTAATCTGCACTCACCACAAGCCAAATAGGACTTATTTCACCACCTCTCTTATCTCCCTTGTCCCAACAACCCCAGACAATTATTCAAACCCTTCAACATCTCTTCTCCTGTCCACAGCACTCCTCCCCCTCCCTCCTTTCAGCAGACAATTTGCCATTCAACTTCCTTCAGAGAATCAACCACATCAGGAGAAAGCTTCAGCCCGCAGTTCCCGACCACCTCCTCTCATACCTTGCAAACTGCTTCTTCCCCCTTAACTTCGCTTCCCCATGGTCACTCATGTCAAGCTCTCCGCTTTTCTGTCCAAATCCAACCCTCACTACCTGTTAGTCATTGGACACTGCCATCACCCTCATCCCTGAAATCACGTGCTCCTATCATTCAGCCCACACCCATCGCTTCAACTTCACTTAACTCTGGCAATCTTCCCTTCCGCCTTTAAACATGCTACTATCGCTCCAATCCTTAAAAAAAACAACCCTTGAACCCCTCTTCTCTCGTCCATACTATCGACCCATCTCACTGCTCCCTTTTGCTTCCAAAAACTCCTCGAGCAGCAAGTCTATATTAGCTGTCCTCACCTCTCCTCCTACTTCTTCCTTGACCCTCTACAATCTGGTTTCCGACCCCACCACTCTAGAAACCTCCCTAACAAGGTCCACCTCAATGACCTAGTAAACAGCTAAAGACTCGCAGCCCACTACTCTGTGCTCCTCCTCTTAGGACCTGTCCTCCCGCCTTTGACACTGTCGATCATCCTCCTGCTACAAATCCTCTCCTCACCTCGGAATCACGGACTTGGCTCTTTCTGGATCTCCTCGTACCTCACTGATGGACTTTCAGCGTCTCTCATTCTCGCTCACCTCCTCTTCCCTGGCCTCTCGCTGTTGTGTCCCTCAGGGGTCAGTCCTGGGTCCACTACTCTTCTCTATATACACTTGGCCTCGGTCAGTCATAGCCTCACACGCTTTCATTACAACCTGTATGCTTAGATACCAACTTACATCTCCAGCCAGATGTCATTCTCTACTCTCCCGGATCACTGACTGTCTGTCCTCCATTTCCTCCTTCTCATCACGTCTCCCTATAATGTGGAGAAACACAGGAACTAATCATCTTCCCACCGTCAACTCTACCCTGCCCTGATTCTCTCTATCTCAGCAACGGCTCTACACTATCACCTGTTTCTACAAGTTCGCTGCCTTGAGGGTAATCCTGGATTCCGCTCTATCTTCTAACCACACATTCCAAACACCTCACCTCTGCCTGCCACCTCACTGAAAAACATCTCTCGTATCCGCTCATTCTTCAATATGACACTACAAAAATCTGGTCCATTGCCCTCGTCATACTCCCGGACCTAGACTAGCTGCAACATCCCTTCTCTGTGGCCTCCAGATAGCACCACTCGCTCCCTTCCAAATCCATCCTTAACTCTACTGCCCCTCTTATCTACCACTCTCCTCGCTTACTCCTCTGCCTCTCCCCTCTGCCAATCCCTTCACTGGCTTCCCATTGCCAGCGGAATTCATTTCAAGCTACTAACCGATGGACCTACAAGGCTCTCCATGACCTCTCCCCTCACATACATCTCGACCCTAATTTCCAAATATCTCCCCCCACGCACTCTCACTCCTCACAGGGCCCTTTTCTCCTCTGCTTCTCCTCCTATCAGCTCCTTCACCATACCCGTCCCAAGACTTCTCCGTGCTTCAACCACACTCTGGACTCTACTTGCCCACAATACATCAGACTCTCTCCACTTTCAACAGCTTCAAAATCGAACCTGGATAAACCCAATTCTTCAGGATTGCCTATGAAACCCTACACTAAATCTTGTTGTCACTAAGATTCACCTCCCTCAAACGTCTATCTGCCCCCTAACCTCCTGTCTCTTCCCCCCCCCCTTTTCCACTCCTTGTAGATTGTTAAGCCCTCGCGGGGTAGTGGTCCTCTCTCCCTCTGTGTGCCAATTTCATTAATCACTTATCTTACCTGTACTTGTTTGAATTATTGTTATGTATCGCCTAACCCCTCGAATGATACAGCACCCTGGAATCAATGGCGCTTTAAAATACAATAATAATAATAATAATAATTAAGTCAGTAAAGTTATTTATTATGTAAATCCAGCACAAAACTGTTTTTTTTTTTTTTCTATTTTTCATTTTTTGATATCAGGGAAGGGTTTATACATTTGTTTTGCCGTCTGTGCCATGTTAAAGGCGGGTTTTGCCAGGATGTGCCTTATCTGCTAAGAAGCAAAATTGTAAAACCAAAGCCACGCTGAGCTGAGAGAGAGAGACACAGCAGTGCACCAGAGCCATGCATAAGGGATCGTGTGAAATGTTCACTCATATATCAATCTACAACTAGTGGATTCTGTATACAAAAGACAAACAGCTTTCTCCACAGCAGCTTTGGAAAGCTCCTTCAGCCTATTGAAAAGGTTCTAAATGTTCCCTGTCATCAGATAAGCTGGATCTACTCAGATTATCACACTTAAAACTTAGGGGATTCTGTATACAAAAGAAAGACTTATTTATACCAGTGGCTTGAAAGCTTCTTCTGCTACCCTTTCATCAGATAAGGAGCTTTCTCGCTGTGAAGATCCGGCCAGCAGTCATGTCAGGTTTCGTATCTTAACTAGATAGCTTTTAAGTCAACTAAGGGAAGGTTAAGCGCCTGTAGGCTCTTCTCAGACTGCAATTTTTGTAATCACATGTATTTAGAAAAAGTGATTAATACAATTTTGGGGATCACGCAAACATTACATCGTGGCAAAACCCCTTTAAGAAGATTTTCCCTCATGGCTGCTGTGGCATGGCTGGAATTGTTCATTCCCTGCTACAAGATCTGCTGTGGAACTGGAACTTACAAGTGCCAGCATGCCCATAAGTCTCCATTTGTAACTAGGACCACAAGCTGTAAGTCAGAACGGTGCAAGTCGGGGACTGCCTGTACTGAATAGAGGGGAACTAGAGTCCAGTGTGTTTCACTTCCCATAAATGAAGTGCAGCGATCCAATAGAAAAGATTGTTCCAGAAAATATTTGTTGAGGGTAATGAGGTCTAGTACTGGTGCCTAAACTCACCACATCCTCACCTAAACTTGCCCTTAGCAGGGCAATCACCTTCATGAGGATCACCCTGCACACTTCTTCTAATGTATCCTAAGAAAAATCCTATACAGGTACAGACAAAAATTTCCAAGAAGGAGCCTGGACACCTTTCGTCCATGGGTAAAAAGGACTCTTCAGAAGGTAACAGAAAAAAGGGGGAAAAAAGTAAGGTCAGATCTACGCAATACATGCACAACTCTCCGTTTGTGGCGGGGGGGGTACTGCTATTTGGGGTCCCCTACCGCATCTCACGGGGGAGTTGGCATTCCTCCGCCGCCAGCAGGCGGCGGGGGCTCTTTGAAATAGGCCGCGGCGCCTGAGTAGCGTAGTGCGTACTTTGGGCCGCCGGTAGCTCCTACAGGAGGGTCGAATGGAAGGGGGCCGGCCGCTGCGCACTTCACCGCCCGAGTCTCGACTGTGCGGGAGGAGGCAGGAGGGATCGCTCCCCTCCTTCCTCCTCCCCCTGTATGTCGGCGCCGCTGTGTGCGCCGCACATACACGGTCAGCGGCGTAGGGGAAGTGACGCGCGGCTGTAGGGGAGTGACGCGCGGCTGCTCTCACTTCACCTGTCGCCGCTGAGGAGATCTTTTTTCCCTTGTCAGGGCGGCCGTGCTGCAGAGCCTGGTGATTAGTGGATTTTATTATTTTATTTTTATTAGCTATAGGGGGGGCTCTGCCTGGCAACAATGGCGGGCACTACTCCTCGGCAACAAGATGGGCGACATCTACCTGGCAGAACAGAGGGGTCACTACTGGCAAAGAGGGGAATTCTACCTGGCAACAGAGGGGGGCACTACTGCAACAATGATAGGCACTACCTGGCGCATACAGAGGGGACTCTACCTGGCAACAGGGAGGGGAATCTATGGCAACAGAGGGAACATCTACCTGGCAGACAATGGGCGGCCCTACCTGGCAACAATGGGGGCACTACCTGGCAACCAATGTGGGCACTACCTGGCAACAGAGGGGGCATCACCTGGCAACAGGAGGGGGCATTACCAGGCAAAGGGGGGCACTACCTGGAATCAGAGGGGGCTACTACCTGGCAACAATGGACTGGCACATACTGGCTAACAAAGGGAGGCACCTACCTGGCTACAGTAGGGGGCATCTATTGGCTACAAGGAGGGCATCTAACGCCTGCCTGTAATGGGCACTAACTGCTTCATGGGGGGTTACTTCCTTGGCTATAAGGGGCATCTACCCTGGGCTTTCTTACAAGCAGTTATGCCGTTAGGTGAGTGGGGGGGTGCTTTTTGAACGGGGCGTAGCATACCAGAAGATGGGCGTGTCCATGCAAATTTTTGCCGCGGCTGAAATCTCCTGCTTTTTCATTTTCAAAAGTTGCCAACTATGGTATAACGCTGAGCAAAGTATATGTGGGGCTTAAAAGGGGCCAGTGTGCCCAGGGTAAGGTTAAACGAAGTATGATGCTCCCATGAGGCAGATTTGTTGCAAAAATATCTACAACCGTGTGATTCATCTGAACGGGGTTTTAAAAAAAAAAAAATCACATGCTGCAACATAGCCGTCATTAAGGTGAAAAGATGTGGAAGGCTCTGAAGGGTTAAATTACCCATATATAGTGAAGTCTAGATTCAGGCTTCTAAATATAGTCTATGAGACATTGTGTGGTTACATAAACCTTTTGTAATGCTTTATAAATAGCCAGTAATTAACAGTGAACCATACCATCAGGTCAGCCTTCAGAAATTCATTGTAACACTTGGAAGGTGCATACTCCACTCTGGCTCTTTTTTTTCTAGTTCCTGAACACTGATGACACGCACATGTTTCATATATACACTTAGGCCACGTTCACACGGCTTATTTTTGTGCATAATTGGTCGCGTATTGCGCTTTATACGCAGCGAAATGCATGCCGCAATTATGGTAATCCATAGCTCTCATAGAAGACTATGGATTACGCGGTGTCCCCCCTCGCGTACAATACGATCACATTTTAAGCGCGGGGGTAGAATTGACATGTCAATTGTTTGTGGCGATTACGCACCAAACATAATGCATGTCAATGGGGCCGGCGGGCTGCCAGCCCCCCTGTGCTTTGGGAATACGCTCTGATCAGTGCGACTTCCAAAACACATGACGTATTGCCACGGGTACTATATGCGCCGCAATTACGCTGTGTGAACATACCCAGGGTGATTTCAAACAGAGCATTTTTTGGTGCATTTTTTGTGCAGAAATGTACAGCATTAATTGTGGTGCCTTTCTGCACAAAAAAAAAATGCACCAAAAAATGCTCCGTGTGAAAGCACCCTTAGTGCGTCTAGTGCAGGGTTTGTTTGTTTTTGAAGAAATGCATAGCATTAATTGAAAAAACGCACTATGTGAAAGCACTCTAAGATTTATGCAGACCTGCCCCAAATTTTTAGCAGCTTAAAGGGCATGGATGACATTTTTTAAACATTTTAGTGATTAAGACCAGACACTTATACACATTATTTTTCTCCTATTGGTTTTCTTTTATTTCTATTTTCTTTTGTGTGCTTAGACCTTTTACATTTATTTTATTCCATCTGTATAGTTATGGGGGCAGCCATCTTGCCTAACCTGCTAAGCATTCTGAGACCCGCTTTACAGCAGCCACATGGACAGGAGATAATTCATGGACATCTATGGGAGAGTATTGTGGGCATGCTTAACAGGAGATCACTGACTTCTTTAAATATGTTTATTGATATTGACACGTACAGATATGAGAATAAATATAATCAAAAGCGTAGATTCACAACGGTTATATAAAGGATGGTAAAGCTACTCGATATCATCATAGGTAGAAATCAGAACACGTTCAGAGTGTGCATGAGAGCCGTTCGAAACTCGAAAACTACTAACGGGGGTTTATTAGGAGATCCGGCTTCTATGGGACAATCTTGTGGCATGCTTTGTGACCTGTGGAAATAGACTGGGAGAGGGGAGCGGTAACCATCACCTATTTGTGCATAGTTCAGTCATTTTGTTTATCTTATACATTGATGTTACCTTTTTTGTTGGCCTGCCAGTAATAAATAGTGAAATATCGCCGAAAAAGTGATCTTTATTATTGCATAGTGGTCAGGAGTAAGTGAAAACTGAAGAATCTCATGTTTATGTGGAAAAAAAATTCCTTCAAAATATTTTTTAGCATAAAAACATAGGGCGACATGTTAGGATACGGGGGCTGCAGCCAGATATATGGCGTTCTTTTACAGGCCGATATCAGCGCAGCCCCACGTTCAATACATTTTCAAATCTCCACAAAGCACTTCCCGGGCACATTACATCACTCCTGCAGGGAGCTTTGTTTAATGCCACTGATTTGGGGGAATTGCAGGCAGGGTGGTGCAGTAAAACCGTAGCGAAGCCACATATTTATAGCTTCAGCTACCGGCATTTATGGGCACATTACAGTCGGAGAACAGGTAGAGCACTTTCAAAGTCGGTTTACCTGAGCCAGAACTGTCGCCGAAGCGCTGGATGATCCTGGATTTTGACCCGCTGGAGAGCAGGTTCTATAAATCAGGTGCATTCTCGCAGCAAATTATATGCGCATACCACATCAAATTTCATGGCATTTCGCCCACATTATGCCTATTTTAACAATTGATCATGTTCTGTTGACACATTCCTTTAAATAAGGGACGCCAGTTCACTTTTTGTCCTTGAGACAAAAGGTTTTGTATTTCCCCCATTTCAAAGACTAACTGTTCACACTTTTGTTATTAAGGGTAACACGGCTATGTTGGATCCATGTTGGGATATATTTTTAGATACGTGTTTTGGATCACATGTCGGACCCAAACACGTATCTAATAATGTGCTCAATGTGATTTACATTGCTTTTACTTTTAGTGCTCGCCTATGTGTCTCATGTGCGTCTTTCGGATCCATTCCAAGAATTTCATGTCAATTCATGGTCTGAAAAGACGCAGCAGGAGCCCTATAATAAAACTATAGGGTTCGATCCTGCTGCAGCCAAAGCGCATCCAAAACATGCACTTGCGTTGTTTAGATAAGTGTTGGATCCGTTTAGGAGCGATCGCCGCTGCATTTTAGGATGCGATTTCGGATCCAAAAACAGAACAAAATCGAATCCAAAACCGCGCCGTGTGAACACCTTACTATATCGGGAGGTACCCATCAGGGGATACTGTGGAAAAAAAGGTAGCACAGTGGTAGCTGAGCCATAGATATCAATAGAATACATCTATTTGTCAAAAGGACTAGCTTTCTGTGAGGGACACAAGTTGTGGTACTTGTATACCGTCGGGAATGAATGACGTAGTCCAAAATTGGTCTACATTGTGTTTGGTTGGCTGTCTATTCGCTGGGAGCAGCACGGTGTACGTGGTATCTTTTTTCACGAGTATCGTGATGGATACTCCGACATAATAAATAAAACTTATTGTGACCCACCCTAAGGGGCAAATACTATTATTCTTCAATTAGCTCGTTTAGTTATTTTTCTGAGGTTTCTGTTTGGAATCAAAGGTCAGATTGTAAGCTTCACGTCAAATGGCAAATGTACAAAAACCACTGAAGCATAATCAGAGGGCATAGCTATAGGGGGTAGCAGAGGGTAGAGTTGCTATGTGGCAGGAAGGAGGGCCCAAGGTAGCAGATCGCTTTACCGGGCCCTGCAGCTTGAGGGGGGCCAAAAACCCTCCTGCCACATAAGAAAACCAAGTATTTATAATAGTACATAATAAGTTGAGGGGGCGCCGATTTACTTTTTTGCTTGAGGGGCCCACAGAAGCTTCAAGTTAGCCTCTGAGCATACTATAGTAGTTGAATATGCATATACACAGCTATAAGAAACACAGCAGCGTAAT
The DNA here is from genome assembly GCA_025379985.1 of Phyllomedusa bahiana. Taxonomy (NCBI): domain Eukaryota; kingdom Metazoa; phylum Chordata; class Amphibia; order Anura; family Hylidae; genus Phyllomedusa; species Phyllomedusa bahiana. The sequence continues at coordinate 217,564 of JAODAL010000890.1, forward strand.
AGATGTCGTAACAGAAACGGACTTTATCAGTTTTCCCTGTAGACTTGCGTGTGAGTATGTAGGAACCTGGTTCACTAAAGAGCAATGGAGAAACTCTATCACGTAGATGAGCCAGAAGAATAAAAAATACCACAATACTTTTCATCTCCGCTCTAACACTGTGATTCGGACTTACTTGGAGCCAAAGGTCTTGGTTGGATGGGAACCAGGAGCACACATGGTCTGTTGAATTACTCTGTAAGATGAAGAAGATAAAACCTGGTCAATTATGTCAAGCAATTTTGCATAATTTCAGTACCAATTCACATTCAGCATCGCGGGTCTTAATTGTTCTGATTTATTTATTTTGTATTAACGTGAACCACGAGGACAATTATGACTTCTCCCCAGAGATTTCTTATTGAGATCATTCAATCATCTTTGCAATATAAGGAATTAGACATTGGGTGACACTAAGGGAACAGCCTTCTTACCTTAAAGTGGTATTCCCGTCTCACGGATTAGCTTTAAACATGTAGGCAAAGGTAAATAAAGACTATTAGCAAATACATGCTTTTCTGAATTTGCTTCTCAGAGTTAGGAGCAGATTTTATCTCCTGCTTTTGTACACAATCTTTCCTAGTTACCGGCCACCTCTCTGCTCTTACAGGTGGGATAATATGGCCCGGTTCACACGGCTTATTCAAGCCGTAATTGCGGGACGGATCCCACCCGCAATACGGCTTGAATAAGGGGCGGGGCTGGGGGCCGGGGCGCTGCCGCCGGCACCATTGACGATGCATTATTTACGTCACTTTCTCCCCCCGCGGCGGATTTGCCGTAGCGACGGGGATGACGACGGATTCCGCATAGTTCGTTATGGAGAACTGTGGATTACTGTTTAGTTAATGGGACAGATTGGAGCCGTACTGCAGCGCAACTGGTGCGCATTACAGGCTTCCAATCCGTTGCGAATAGCCGTGTGAAGCGAGGCTACTCACTCCACTGTGGTTTATAGCACATTATTTACAGGACATGCTTGAACCCTTTGAGCAGGGTTCCCAACTCCAGTCCTCACGGCCCAGCACAGGTCATGTTTCAGGACCTCCCCAGTGAATGCACTGAAATAAATTACATCACCTGAGCAATGCTAAGGAAATCCAGTAAACACGACCTGTTGGTGGGCCTTGAGGACTGGAGTTGGGGAACCCTGCTTTAGAGTGCTTTATCCTTGTGCACTACAGTTTACAAACCTCCTGCACTTATGGGACTAACAGAATCATCTAGGAATAGCAGAGCTGAAATGGCAATCACTGCTGTATAACCACCCACAGCCTGACAAGGAAGTGAGAGTTTGAAGTGGCTCTATAAAACAGCATGGTGAGAAAACCCCATTAAAAATACCCTCCTAACACAGATCAAATTTAATCTTCAAGATGGGCATGTGAACAGAGCGTTAATATTATATTGAGCAGTCAGGACTGTAAGACCAGGCACCAGAATAGCCAGGATAGAAATCTCACTGGTGCAGTGATAGCAAGGACATGGCTTAAGTGTTGATTGAGAAGGGGTTGCTTATAGATGGATGGGAGGAGGGGGGTTTGAGACTCAAAATACTGTAGGCCAGTGGGGCCGAGGTGCAGGGTGATGCTGGCATGACCCCAAAAAACAAAAAAACAAACAAAAACAAACACAAAACATGTGAACAGCACAAAAAGCTTAATGTGGGTGCAGCCGACAGGAAAACAAGGGTAGAATTTATTAGCAGGTCCTAATATAGGAATAAACAACAAAGATTCATATACAGATTAATTACATCAAGGGGTTGGGTAAAACCTGCAACACATAAGGCCCAACCACCCAGAAACTGCACTAACCTACATTGCTCCAATACACCAAGTGTGTTTTTTTTTTTTTTTTTTTTTTTTTTTTTAAAGCCCAGTGTTTCCAGACACAGCCTAGATATGCACGACAGGGATTAAGTGCATTAAGATAACCCCTATTGAACAAATATCCAGTTCAGTTGCGAATAGATTCCTCAAGCTTAGACAACGCGAATCCTCTTGGATTTACAACTTATGCTGCCTACAACCCGGTCTCAACTACATGACTGAATTTTATTTTTAAACCAGGAGTGCAGGACCTGTGTCTATATATACTGGTTTCCCTTTCTATATTCATTTTTATTTCATTATATTTTTCGGTTACCGTCTTTTGGTACATACCTCTTATCAAAATGGTCTGGTTGTACAACGGTCTGTGTTGCTAATAGCAAATAATCAGAGCTCGGCTTTCATTTCTTATACTGCTCTTGAAAAATTAAAGCTGAGCTCTGGTCACTGTGTGCAACATAGACCATCATATTATTAGACAGTTTTGTTAAAAACCAGTATTTTCACCATTGACAAGTGTTAATGCATCTTAATAAAATACAATTTTACATAAATTTTGCTTATCCTGCTATTGTTAATTTGTTGTAGGTTATGATTTGGTCTCCTCTTACCGATTTTTCAGTGCAATTGTAAACAAATGACTCCTAGTTCTGTGAGTCCGACTAAGTGCAGCGCTAGTTGTTGATAAACTACATCTCCATCATGCATTTACATACTACTATATCATTTAGGCAAGGTGGGAGTTGTAGTTTTTCAAACAGCTGGGAGAGCCACAATTTTGCAGACCTTGCCTAGATATGTTGCGCAGTAGCTGCGTGGTTAGCACTCATGTCCAGTGTTGGACTGGGATGCCTGGAGCCCACTAGTTAAATTGAGTCTTGGGGCCCACCTTACATCTACTGTAAATGACTGAACATAACTTATTTTGCCTTTTAGTTTCTGCCTCTTTGCTTTTCTCCCTGAAAAGCAACCCCAGGCTTGAAATGCCTCGGAGCCCAATGGGGGTTCCCCCTATTGCACGGTGGGCCAGTCGGAGCTTGCTTATGCCTTTCAGTTCTGGAACCTTGTGTTCAAACCCACGTGTGTGATGTATAACCTTCTGATCCTCTGGACATGTACTGGCAGAAGGACCCATTTTAGATTCTTTAAAGTGGCTGTCCATGGTGTGGTGAAGGGAAATGTGATACCATCAGCCTAGGTTAATGCTGTGGCAAAGCGGTCTGGGATCGGCTTCTCTTCGGTTCTGGGTTCCAGTTCCGACACACAAGAGGAGCTCATGTCCCAGTCACTGACCGTAGAGAACGTGTCTCTCCTGGATGTTGGGGCAAGAACATAGGAGAGAAGAGGAGCAGATCCCAGGGAGCCTGGAGCGGCAGTGGTGGGGGACTAGAAGTAACTTTTTTTTAATGTTTTCCCCCACCGTTGCCCCATTTCAAGGGCTGTTCCCATCTCACAATTGGATGGCATATTGACAGAACTTTCCCCCAATTTGTGTCTATATACAAAATAGTCAGTCCTGCTCACTTCTCTATGGGTGTTCTGTGTACAGGCAAACTGTGTGTTTAGCTTTGCTGGGAACTCCCATGAAACAGAATGGAGAGCTAGGCTCCATTCCAAAGTTAGGTAATGGTCCCAGTGGAGTCCCTATAACAAACACATTCCCTTGTCTTTTACCTTCATATGCACCTCTGGGCCTCCGGCTTATCACATAAACCGCACAGTCCATTGATTCAAATCCTTAAAAAGGTAGATGAGGATAAGTATTGCACCTTAACGAGGTTTTTTGCCTACGATTAGTTCATACTTCCTGTATCCAGCTCTGTGTGCTCAGAACGGGGCGCGCGGCTATTGTGTGAATTATTTGAATTGCATATCATGTGACCCAGCAGGATGACATCACCGGCATTTCCTCTCTGTATTCAGAGAAAGGTCTGTTTATGTAAAGCATTGTGAGTAGCTGAGATGTAATGTTTTTGCCTCCAAGCACAAGGGTCCTCGGTTCAAACCACTGCAGGAACCAAACCTGTGTTGTTGTTTTTTTTACCTCTTTATCAATGCACTTCTTGATTGAGGTTTCTTTTTTTTTTATTTATTTGCACTGTTTGACTAATTACTAAGGAGTACAGCAGACGGGAGTAGAGTGACAGCACCTGGGGTTGGAACACTCAGTAGCTGCCTGAGAGGAGAGGTGATGTCTGAGCATGTGCGACCAGGAGTGAGGAGCGCTCAGCCCTGGTCGTATCCCCTGGAGATGAGCTGTAAAATGGATCACTAAAAGAGCAGCTAAACACAACGGTGCAGAATTTTTTATAATTACTGAATGCGTGTGAAAGTGTTTATTATTTCATTTGCAAGCTTCCCACGTCAATTTTACTTTGTGGCAAAACCCTTTTAATCTATGTATTAAGATGTTGTCTAATATATCTATCTATATATCGTTATTAAAAGAAGTAAAAAGTTAAATAGTTTGGTCATTGCTGAAAGTGTTTAGATACGTGACAGTGGCGTTCCTTGCACCTATCACACATTGATATAGAGTCTGGGTCAGAGATGGAAGCATGAAGTCGGCCAAAGGTTTTCAGTAACTTTAATGCTCACTCCCCTTCCTGCTTTTTTTGCTGTATATAAACCCACGGCGTTGATTCTCTGTGGGATTTGTTTTAGGACTGACAGTTGTTGCAAGCTTCAGTCCAAAACGGCGTATTGCTAATAAAGTGCGTCTTCACTGTACTCCTGGCTGTTTGCACCCATGCATAACCTACTGTTCTATGGGGAAGGATTGGCTATGGGTTGTGTAGTGTTTAGGAATTGTTTTAGGGTGATGCAAGTCAATTGCCGACCTGCCAATGGGAGCAGCAGGCTCTGACCGATACATACTGTCAGCAGCGGTCTCTGAACTGCACAGAGGAGGAAGGTGAGCGCTTTACTTAGGTATCTGCACAGCAGCTCCTGTTGGGTTTTTTTGGACAAGGAGTTGCCATGTCCTTTTTTGTTTAGGGCCTTAGTGTTGTGGTTTGTTACCGCAGATGCTTTGGTTTGTCCTGCTTCTGTATCCTGTACCCATAGTGACAAACTATTCCTCTTAGCAGAGATGGTTCAGAGTAACTCATACATTACCTTGTCTCGGCTTCCTGTACCGTGAAGAGAAATATAGCAACAGGATTCTCCATTTGCTGTAGCAGCTATAAAATAGGCTGGGATTGGAAGGAGAAGCTTTTGGCGTTTACCAAGAACAAATGTAACATGGTTTGTTAGTGCAGTAAATCCATATTATACATTAAAAAAAAGTTTTGTAAAGCAGAGAATATGGGTAAACAAAAAGGTAACAGTAGAAACCATTTAAATGCCCCAATAGTACTGGTAGCCACCACATTGCTTATGCATTTTAGAGATGTCTGCATTTACTCTGACAAAATGGGCATAGTCTTGGTAAAAGGATTGTGGTCTTGTAAACATTTTGGCACAGTTACTGGCATAAAGTTTACTTGTAAATCAGGTGCAGGTAGTCTAATTTAACACCTAGCAATACTATGATAAATGTGGTGCAGTAAAATGGAGTTCACATGGGTTTAGGGTACACTCAAATGGCACATTGCTACAGGAACCTGAGACCTCCATAATCTGCCTACTGTTAAAAGTACACGCGGGCCAGTTCATCCTAGTCACATTTTTACCAGACGTGTAAGTGCCGTAGAAGGGACATGTCACTTCTTACAGGCATATACTGTGCACTGGGATATGTTGGGTTATCATAGCACTTAATGAGTGCTATGATTTTACGATATTAGCAGGGGATTCTTTGGGCACATACCTGCCAAAGTAGGCCTCGCAAAACACACTGTGTGACCAGACCCCTAGATAGTATTGATAAATCTGCCCCACTGGTTCGCTAAAAACTACTAAAAAAAACAAAACCAAAAAAAAAAAACAAAACACCCAGACACTGGGGATTTATGTAGACTTGAAAACCAGTAGGGCAGATTTACTATGGAAATACTGCCATACATGCTTTACTCAAAATACAATCACAAGGCCATATTTGCTGCTCAAGGGCTGGACTATAGACTGAACCCACTTTTAGGCTCCATGCCCCTGTGCTACTTAAGATAAAACCGATGCAGATAACCAATGAGAAGAAGCTCACCACTACCCCTTCCTAGTGGAGGTAAGCTGAGAGATGAAAATCTGGCACATTAAAATGTACTGTTCGACACCAGTATAATGCATGGGGAGACTGCACAAATACCGATAAGACAACCAGTCACACACCTTTTATATACCAGGGGGTGGTTGCTAGTATTATAATGGCATATAAAGTGATACAAAGGGTACCATTTATACAGATAATGTGTGGATGCACCATGCTGGCTTACAGCCTATGACGCCTATTATTCCATTGGACGGGCTACCCAGCACTTTAGGTGTCCAACACAAAATACTGACCCTCTGTTCCCTAGTATTTTGGGCAAAAAACCAGGTGCAAATAACTAATGAGCAGTAGCTCATTCCTCCATCCACTAGGGAAGCAACTGAATGATGAAAAACTGCACATTAAGCAAGTACTAGTTCACACCAATATGCAAAAAAGCCAACTTTGTGAACTGGTACTTAAATGTTGTGTAAATATACTGTAGTGGCCACTGTATCAACTAATGCCTGATTTTTTTCCAGTGTAATTCTTTTGCCCAAAATACTGGGGAGCAGAGGTTGTCAATATTTTTGTGTTGACACCTAAAAAGTGCTGGACAGCCCGCCCTATCGAATAGTAGAGACTTCATAGGTTGTAAGCCAGCTGGTGCACAACATCTGTATATAGACGGCATATTTGTATCACTTTATTTATATGCAATTATACTACTAGCAGCCACCCTATATAAAATGTGTGCGTGGTCTTATCTGTATTTTTGCATTTGTGCAGTCTCCCTATGTATTATGCAGTTGGCTTTTCTGCATATTAGTGCGAACTGATACTTACTTAATGTGCAGTTTTTCATCACTCAGTTGCTCCCCTAGTGGAGGAGTGTGCGAGATTCTGCTCATTAGTTATCTGCACTCGTTTCATCTTACAAGTAGCACTGGGGCTTGTGTGGCCTCCTGCTGGGTTCAGGCTATAGTCCAGCCATTGAGCTGCAAGTACTGGCATTTTAGTGGTTGTGTTTTGTTTGCAAATACATATTTATACACATTCATTAATGTATTTTAGACACTTGTGCACCATATATGATGAAAGGAGTGTAGACTTGCACAGCTTCACACCACAATGTAGTTGTATGTGAAATGCCACATGCCAAGGGGGCGGGGGGAGGGGGGGGGATGGTTCAGGAGTACAAGTGCACCAAAATTTTGGCACAGTTTGTGAAAAACTAAGCCAAGTAATAGGTGTAAAGTTACACTAGACGGTCTAAACATGCACCAGATGGATCAACACTATTATAAATCTGGTGCATGTTTAGAATGCGAGCCTTGACAGTATTGATAAATCTACCCCACTGTGTTAATGTGTTAATAAATGACTCAAGCTGTAGCTCCACAGTGACAAGTGATCGCCGCGGAGTCCGTGTAAAATTGTATCATTACCATTTTCAGATGAAGTCTTGTTAACTCCATAGGTCACTTATTCTGTAATATATATTTTTTTTTATATGAGAGATGCCTTATTTTATAGAAGAATTTTAAAGTATATTTTTACTGGTTTTTCAGATTGGTTTGTACACAAAGATGCTGCAAATAATTAGCAGGGGGGGGGGGGGGGGGGTGGGGGGGAAGTGGGGAGAATTTTGTGTCATGAAATAGACAATTAAAATGGTGGGACAGCGCCCCCTGGCGAATTCTCTTTGACAGGAGGAACGAGCTTTAGGATAAGGTCTAAATGTTGCATTTGCATGAACACTTTCTAAAACTTGTGTATGGTCAGGTCTGTATACAAAACAGCAATACACTGACACGGTTCACTTCCTGCAATAACTAACTTTTCTAGGTATTACTTCGGTTCAGGTTGAGTCAACAAGAACATGGATGCTCCTAGTTGGAATATGGACTCCACAGTTATTGGAGCAGAAAACAAAAAGCAGCATGTTTACAGAGGTTGATTGGAATATTCTCTGCAATTTGGGATCAATGCAAAATAAGATTGGAGGAGTAAATGTGCCCAGATTTGTATTCGAGTGAAACTAGAGTCAAAAAAGGCACCAAACTTAGCAGTGGCCCATGCAGTTTGACAATTTTGGTAAATTTTTTGCACCAAAATTCAACACCCAAAATTTTGGCACATATTGCTGCAATTTAGGCCATGTTCACACAGCATATTGTGGCACGCATTTCCCTTTATACGTGCTGCAATTACGGTAATCCATAGCTCTCAGAACTATGGATTACGCCTTTTCCCCCCACGTGTAAAATACGATCATACTGTACATGCAGGGGGATAAGTTACATGTCAATTGCTCACGGTGATTACGCGCCACGAACAATGCATGCCAAAAGGGGCTGGTGGGCTGCCGGCCCCCCCGTGTTTTAAGATGCGCTGATCAGCGCGACTCCCAAAACCCCTGGTGTACTGTACGGACCGCAATAACCCCTTGTGAACATACCCTTAGGCCACATCCCTTTGGGACCAAGCCATGCCTCATTCATGGATTTCTTATAAAGGGCATTTAAAACCTATCCTAATGGAGTCCAAAACTTGATGTACCAAAATGTGCCTGATTTTAGCCTCTATAATAAACCTTAACCACTATTACCCACAAATTCTGCAATTTGTGGGTAAATACTGGCATCCATGCTTCCCACAACATTATGTGTTTTAGACAGTTTTCAAAAACTTCCGTGACCTTATCCGACAAAAAGATGAAATTGGCATGGCTTAGCTTGTGAGACAATGTGCTAGACAAATGCAGCAAAATTAGTGGAAGTAAGCAAGCCAACTAAAAGAGGGCGTTAATTTAGACTAGACAATCCCTAGATCATGACCAGGGGCTTAGCTACAGGGGGTGAAGCGGTAGCAGTCGCTACTGGGCCCAGCAGCCTGAGGGGGCCACAAATGCCTCCTGCCACATTTAAGGAGATACCCAGCATTGTAAATGGGGCATGGTATACTGGGGGGCCAGCCCATTTTCACTTTTCGACACAGGGCCCAAGTGCTTGAGTTACCAGACCTCTGAGTCATTTCTAGGGATTACATTTAACCATATGTTTTGACTAAGTTCATAGTACATATTCTACAGTACTGATACTTTTGGCACATAAGAATATTAAAGGAAAAAATATAAAATTTTACTTTCATGATCCTTTGTTTTTCTGTAGCAAAGAAGTGAGTCTGACATAGGATTTAGGGTTTTAAATCTGTCCCACGTTGTGCTTATATAATGTACTACATCTTTTATGTAGATTTAAAGTTTTAAAACCCTAAATCCTATGTCACTCACTTCTTTGCTACAGAAAAACAAAGGATATTCTCTCTTCTGTGCCAAAAGTTTTGCAAGTACACAGTATCTCCTTTTTTAAAAACAATTTATACAAGTCCTTTAAATTGATTATAGGCAAGCCATTATGATTAGGGGTGTTATAGGCTGGGTTCCCCATCAATAAAGTAACATAAGGTGACGAACCATTTCCATTAGTGCCCATGTGATTCTTCATTCTAGCAGTCTTTATAAACATGGTCAAAAGTTCTACAAAGTTTAGGAAAAAAAAGTTAATCCTTTGTTGTCAAAAGTAAACTCATTTGCTGCCGTCTGATAAACACAAAAACGGAAGAGAAGAACAAAATGAAGATCGAAAGAGAAGACAAAACACATTTTTGGCAAGTTCTGCGAATAATTGATTTGCTCATTTAGCAGAAGTATCCCCACATCTTCCACACCCTACAATTCTTCCTCTTTCATGTGTCTTTGGGTAGCCTGGGATTCTGTGGTAAAGCTAGCAGCTGTCTGCTCATCATTACAGATCACTGGGATTGTTGGCCACTTGTTCCTACTGTGTTCATCATAAGATTTGGCACCGAACACTACCCCTGACCCAATTAAATGTCAGCGACACATTTTTAGTATTACAATTAGTAAGCTCCTGTGAACCCCCCAATGACAGACAGTCCACTTCATCAATTGCAAGGTTCTCTCCAATCACAGATGTCAGGACAGATGGGCTCTTATCTCCCTCAGGCTGGGCTCAGACTCAAAGTTTGTAAAGAATATAAGATTATTAAAAGTAGAATGCATTGCTAGAATAGGTCACATTAAAATACAGAAAAAAAAACAGTGCTCTACAGTGGCAGCCACCATTTGGGTCTCTGAACCACTATTTTACTAGACTATAAAGAGGTTGTCAACTTTGTTTTCATTTACTATATGTATAATAGGAAATCATACAATTGTCTAAAATGTGTTAAAAATTGTTCTCCAATAGACTTTTTTACTGGATCTGTAGTTATGTATATATAATATATTAAGTGATAATATAATTTTTAATTAGTGAATGTAAGTACCACCATATTCCTGGTTACTGATATGGTCTACATTATCAGGTTAACATGTAGGGACTAAACAGTGTCAGCCATGTGACCACCCGGTGTTGTCAGAAGCAGGGTTATATAACATAGGAGGTAACCAATTGGAAAGAATTAATAAGGTTATTACAGCAAACTTCATTTTACTGTTGTGGATTAACTTGTGTAATTATTAACATCTCCCAGAGATACAGCAAAGTTTAAAAAAAAAAAAGTTCACACACACACCACACTAAACTTTTTGGGTGCCACTTTTTTGGAGCATCGTTAATTCCAGGGGGTTATACAAAAGTGCGGAGAAGACTCAGCCCAACGGGGCTTACAATCTACTGCCGATACATAGCTGGACAGTGTTCCCTTCTCATGCTTTAGGCCATGTTCTGTCCACTCCACACAGTTCATGCATACACTAGTAAGGGGCTGATTGGTTTCAAAGCGGTATGGGAGCAGAATTTATGCATGTATATTAGAAAACTATTCTCTCCTATTCTAGGCATAATGCCAAAGTGGACAAGTTGTCAGCCGTAGAATGGATATTGCAATTTCTAGTAAGTCGCACAACATGATTAGATTTTAATCCCCCCCCCTCAAAAAAACAAAAAAAACACGACAACCAATATGTTGGAAATAACTCAAACTGGCAAAAGTATTCGGTTTTCACCAACAGTATTTATTGCTCCAATTGGAGAAGAGTAGAAGAGATCCAACATCATCATAAACCCAATAGAATTTAATTACCCAGTTACCCTTAGCTTCCCTTCCCATCAGCACCTGTGTAAAAGTTCATCCCCTAAAATTTGGTATCAAAGGCGCAAGTGAATTGATCTTTCAAGGATGAAGTTCTTTGCATAGTCAAGATTTCCCTTGATGGAATTCACACATAGTGTCCCCAAGCTGCAGAATCCTGGTAGTGGCCCTTCAACCAAAACGGGACACTTGGCTAGTTGTAGACGCTCCAAGTTATTTTAACTCCAGTTCAGAAGAGGATTTCTTTGCCCTACGTTTCATTTTTGAAAACTGGACACCCAACCCAATCGTGGCGACAACCAGGACTATGCCAATAACCAAGAGGACCCAGGCCCCTGCTGATGCTTGCCCAGTGCTCAACGACATTCCCCAGAAGTCGACACTGTCCGATGTGGGTGGTGCCTCTTGGTTCAAAGCTGGAATGAGGAAATCATAATGGTTGATTTTTAAGACGTGAACCACCGTTAAGGAGTATGGTTCCAAGTGGGAATAAAGCCTTCACCAATGGAAAAACACCCGCTATATATAGTGGAAATCTTCTAAAAAGCACCAGGGCAAACATTGGTAGAAAGAAGAACCAAAACATCAGCATGCTATTTATTAAGTTAGAAGAGCATCTTCCAAGCTTGGCATGGTACCTGCTTTTTCAGCTTTTATGAATTATGGGTGGGTTGGTGGACAAGAGCATGTAAGGTGGCTCTGGTGCTTTTTGCAGCATGGACAGGTTTTTGTATGCACATTAATTCAGTCTCAACAAGTTACATTTCCAAATATATATAGATTTGGACTTGTGCGCTACAATTTTGACCTGGTTTTGGGTGGTGACAATGCCCCATATGGTTGGTAAAAGATGCTCTAGAATAAACGCCATCGCTATAGTACACTCACCTGGACTCCAGTTATATTCTGGCCAGCCAAGGGTTTCACCATTATTCTTGTTTTGTTCATCCAACCAATCGATCAGTGGTTTAAAGTATTCCAGGAGGGGTTCAGCAGACATGCTTGTATTTCCAGTGATTGCCATCATGACCTCAGGCCAAGGTTTGCTATTACCCAACTTCATGGCATCTCTGTAGATAGGAGACAGTAAATGAAAGCATGAAATGATCAAGGTTACTAGTAAGACGAGAATAAAAACCCAACCCCACAATTCTATATTGTGCAAATATAGGAAGTAAGATGTGATTAATTCTCACCCAAGTAATTTTCCAGCCTCTTTTGATTGGTAGATGTCACATTTATGAAGGTCGCCAGTCTGACCTGCAGCTGCACATAAAGCCTTATGGAACTGGAACTGAATCACAAAACTGATGAAGTACCTTGAAGCAAAAGAAATTTTAAAAAAAAGTTACATTATGAAGATCTAAAAATTAGAGATCTCAATGGAGTCAGACACTACAGGTCAATTTTTTTTTTCCTGTCGTACCCCCTGATCATTCCCATTGACATAACAGGGTTCAGAGTTGTAAAAACAAAAGTCAAGTCCGCTCACTTAGTTCCGTGTTAGCTTGGTCAGATAGAGCCGGATACACCCACCGCCTCGTGGGTACACTGGAAACAGACTGGATAATAACCGATAAATACTGCCATGCAAAAAAATCCTTTAAAAATTCTTTCAAAGTTTATGGTAGCAATATTTTGAAAAAGTGGTGAAAACCCAGGAACATATATCCAAGCCTACCTGCCGCGTAGCTACGATTAAAGAAGTAAGCTTCCGAAACGCGTCAGAGTTCCAGTCATCTTGAGCCATTAGCCACATGCTCAATGCTCCTCCATGCGTGGGTAGGCTTGGATACATGTTCCTGGTATTTCACCAATTTTTTAAAATATTGCTACAATAAAATTTGAAATTTTTAAAGGATTTTTTGCATGGCGGATATGTAGCCGTTATTTCCAGTTCTATGTTTTCAGGGTTCAGAGTTGTGGTACATTGAAATTACTGTTGCCATAACTTCTGATAAGTGACAAAACTCCGGCGCAAAACAGAACTTTCAATTTTTGGATGGTAAAGGTCACAGATTAATAATTCCTGCATTGCATACAATAACCTTTAGTTGACAGGCATTAGAAATCTTGCATGTGCCGGTTTCAGGCCTACGTCTGCCACAATTTCAATTTGCACAAAGTCATTTGTTTTGGAGGTAAAAAAATTACACAAAAATGAAGTGACTTTTTTGCATAAACTGACAATTAAAAGTTCAATGCACCTGACTGTCTACGATGTCTAATGCACCCAATGAATGTGTTAGGCACATTATAATCTAATGTGCCTAACATGAAGGGGTGTTCTGGGGGCACTATGGAGGCGTGTCCACACCCACTCGTAATTTTAGACTACCTATTACGAAATTGGGTCAGAAAACTACTCGCATTACTGCTCGGACAGGCAGACCTATCTCAATGTGTCAAAGTGAAGCTAGACTTGCTGTAAAGGGACAAAAATGTCCAATATCTCTCAACTTACACCAGTAGAATAATAAAAAGTAATTTGATAATTAAACTGTATAAAATTTTATTTAAATTTAGTGAAAAAATGTGATCATATAAAATATATAGTATCCCCAAAAAATAAATCTCTTATAAAATGTCTTTAAAATTCATAGTCTTAAACTAATTTTACAGTAAATAACCCACTGATGTAGTTCAAATTTTTATATTTAAATTTTTACATTAAATGTGAAATTTTTGCTGCCTTCATCCTTTATTTTACATACAGCAAGAGCCAGCACAGCACAGGTATTGCTGGGACCTGTGGTCCTCCAAGCAGGACGAGTACCATAGTTTTTCACCGACATGCTATTCTAATGTTTTTTCTCTTATTGCCAGCCTGTCTATAACCTTAATACATGTTTGGTGCATTACTTATGCGCCTAAGTTCTGTAACGCGACGAACACAGGCAAGGTGTGGTGAACTTTACACACCATTTATGAATGCACAAAAACAAACATTTTCATACATTCAGGTGCATTATATTCTGAAAATTAGACTTGACTATTCACTTAGACGCACCTTCCTTCATACAGGTCACAAACCAAACCGTGCCTCTGCCCTGTTGTCAGCTAATTACAGCCACAGGACCCTCAAATTTAAGAGTAGTTACATGGCAGACATTTTGCACAGCTAGCCTGTCATGGATCCACTTTAGTTACCTGATGTATGGAACACTGGCTGGGATGTGGAACTTTGCTCCAGGATCAAAATCCTCTTCAGATCGGAGAACTGGAGAACACACTCCCTGATATTTCAGCCTAGAATTCCAGATAGTTACATTTGTTAGCCATTTGCACAAAATAAGCAGATTTACTCGGATGCAATTAGGTCAACAGAATTAGAACTATATTTTGCATTTATATGCTAAAGCCCTACTAAAGGAACTGACCTGAGGTTCCACCACTGCTGATTATACTCAGACTCTGGGATTCTTCCATCAAACACCTTCCAACGCCACTGATCCATTAGGTATCCAAAGGGCAAGAAGGCTATTTTATCTAAGGCAATGCTCATAAGGTAGTTGATATCGCTATCTAAAGAGGAGACAAAAAAAAACAAAAAAGAAAAATATAAAAATTAAGGAACTCTGCAAATTATACTTTAAAGGGGTTTTGCCACGATGTAATGTTGACGTGGGATCCTCCAAGATGGGTATTTAATCACTTTTCTAAATATATGCGATTACAAAAAGGGAAGCCTCTGAGAGCTACAGCTTTCTTTATAAGCCCTTAGTTTCCCAACAGTTAACATTAGACACGACCAGACACTGACAAGAGCTGATCAGGCCGTGCTTGCGTGTTTGCACTTCTTATCTGATGACAGGGAACATGAAGGAGCTTGCAAGGGACTGTGGTGAAAGATTGTGTCTTTTGTATAGAGATTCCACTGGTTGTAATGTAATTATTTAAGTAAACATTCCAGACTCTCCCTGCCAGTGTGTCTGCTCAGACCCACTCTCCCCCATGACTCAGCAGTGCTGTGTTTATCTTTTCTCCTGAGCAGATAACAGGTAAGGAACTCACTTCTCGGCAAAACCCCTTTAAAAAGCAAAAGGAGATAATTACACTACTGCAAACAAAACTTTGAAGCTAGAGGTGGGGGACCTGAAGATCTGCCAGAGATTAGCAAGACCCTGTGAAGGAGTTATCTATGGCAGACTAGCAGCGTGTGCATGCAAATGAATACATTTTTCACTGCCTAAGGTCTTAGCCACTGATCAGTGCCTGCTGTCCTGCACATTTATTCTATTATAAAGGCAAGTTTTTCCAATAAAAATAAAAAAGGTCTTTGACAAGAATAATGGGAGAAACACCAGGCACTAAACCGTAGATAAGACCTGACACTGAAAAATGACATTTAGAAAGCGCAAACAAGAAAAAACAAAAACTAAATAAAGTGTCAAGCTAGTCTGCAATAGATTACCAAAGCCCTGTGGAGGGGTCCTCTATGGCAGATAAGCATTCACTTTTTTTCTCCCTCCCCCCTTGTTTTCTAAAATGGCATTTTTCCATGTATAAGGTCTTATCCCCTGTTCAGTACCTGGTGTCTTACCCATTCTTTCACAAGGTTCAAGACTATTCTTTTACAAAGTCCAGTTTTTCCCATCAAAATAATGATCTGGCAAGACACCAGGCAGCGATCAGTGGATAAGACCTCATGCACCAAAAACACCATTTAAAAAAGAAAAACTAGAAAGACTGAATACTGTGTAAAACCACCCCAAAGGGATTATACAGTTTGAAACACCAATTTTTGGATACTTTGGTTATGGAGGGACTCCATATTAATTCTGTAACAATCTCACAAAATGATAAAAGATTCTAAATCCGAAATCTTGCTCTGAATAACCTCTTGTGAACGGCATCACACAGACCATACATAATTCATATCCCATAGGGAGACTTAAAACTTATTGTGAGGCTTCCTCAAAAAAAATTTTTAATCAATTGGAGCTCCCAGCTATGGGAGTGTGTCCGCTTTTGGAAACTGGTCAGTTTTTGGTCAAATCGTTCAAACCGGCCTTCAAAAAATTCTCAAAACATAGCCTGCTTTGAATCCCGGAGGAAACGTTTGTTCTAAAGCCTTCACAAATGTGACCGCTTCCCCTGCCAATAAATAAAGGACGGTCTAGAATAATAGGAAAGCCAGAACAAATCAGACATGTTAAAGGTAACTGGGCTCCACTGTACTATCGACCAGTCCATACTTCTCCAAGCATAATCATCGCCGCTTAATACTAAGGGGAACATGTATAAATACCAGCGCATCGAAGCGCCTGTTTTCACGGGTTTTTCCGTGAAAACTCCGCCTGATTTGTGTCGAAGTGCGCTCATACATGCGGGGCAAACTTCAACACCTCTGACAGACAGACCACATTGAAATTTGTCTACTTGTCGGAGCTTTAATGTGCCTCACTTTGCCAACTCTCATTCATACATGCGTCGGTGTTTTCAAATGTGGTGCGTCCAGCCCCAGAACGCCCCTTCATGTTGGGCGCATTAGAAATTGGCGAAGCTTTCGCCTAATGCCCCCAACATATAGGGGAGGTGCGTCCGACAGCGGAGCCGGCACAGAGGCGCATTATACGGCAGAAAACCGGCGAATACGCCGATCATACATGTCCCCCTAAATGTGTAGGATGCCCTTCTGGCCTTTTTCATACTTGGATTTTCTTCAAGTGTTTCCAAAAGCCCAATCGAGTGCAGATGCTTTGGTGTTGAAACAGACAGGGCCAAGACGTCTCCGATAGCCTCATGGAAACCTGGATTAGCTCCTTCTCTGAAGGTAACTGGTTGCTCCTTGTACTGCAGGAAATACTGTACATGTCCCATCTCATGGTGTACGGTGATGAGGTCATCCATGTTGACTACTGTGCACTGCTTAATTCTATAAAAAAATAAAAATAAAAAAAAATCCAACAAAAAAGTTATTTCTGGGTGCCACGTGACCAAGCTTAACTACATAGCACTTTGCTAAAGAGCCTCTGTATTTGTCTATTGAAGATACAGTAAATTCAGAGTTCATAACCACTAGAATGTCATTCCTCTAATGCCAGACAATCACAATTCTACCACGTTAGGTAGGGAGCTCATTGCAAACGTTAATCACAAGAAACGTTTGTTCTATAGCTTGGACTCTTGGAAGCCTTTTAGGTGTCCTCGAAAAAGTTGTATCCTTTATCCTTCTAAAGAACAATTTTGTCTATAATGATTAAAATCCTTCAATAGAGGAGCAGAATTATAGCATTAGTTGGCATATGCGAGAAGGCTGTTGTGATCAGATATTATATAGCACAAAGCTGGGTTAATTGTATAGGGACTTGCAAAAAAAAAAAAAAAAAAAAATGAAAGCAGTTTTTGCTGGGACATTTAGGTCTACAATAAGCAAACTGGTATTTGCGGTCAAGCACACCATTTTCTATAAAAAACTATAAAGGGGTTTACTATCTGGTTGTAAAGAGCAGGTTCTATGAAACAGCCCGAGTTAGGGTACATTCACACAGCATATTTGCGGTGCATACTTCGGTGCATAATGACGCTCCGTTAATACGGTAAAATTATACAAGTCCAGCATTCACGGAGTGCTGTGTAAGAATTTGAAGACAGTTAGATAGATGGCAAATTTACAATCTTAGCGCTTATGTGCTGAGAAACAAAGTATACGAGGCAGATTTTTTTAAATTTTTTTTTGCCCTCCACTCAACCCTTTAATGGAGGGCCTGTACCTGAAGTCTTTTCGGTTATAGAAATCCCAGGCAGATGCATGACAAACCACATCTCTGTTAGGCGGCTTCTCAATCATGGATTTTTCCCAGAATTCAGGTGGCATGGGGAGAAGACCTAAGGACGTAAAGAACCGGTCCGATTCTTCAAACATCATCCTGGCGGTCCACTTCTACAAAAGGGAAGCGGGGGGGGGGGGGGGGGGGGGTGCCAAAAACAGGTTACCTCATGCATTGGATAGTTCTATATAGACTGTTCTAGAACATACTTTACAAAGAAGTCTTGAAAACGGTCACGAATTGATGTACAATGAAGTTCTTGTTTAACGAAGCGAATGTCCTTGTAAGGTCTCGTTACAACTAACAATTCCGAGGTAGTAGAAACAATACATAAAAAGTTCTATTAAGTACTGTTATTTACCATAATTACCATTGTTAGTTGTGCCTTGTAATGAGCCCTTACTAGGACATCTGATTCAGATATAAAAGAAAAATAAAAAAATACATATATATACCCTCAGACTCAGTTTGTAAAGAATATAAAAGATTACTAAAAGTAGAATGCATTGCTAGAATAGGCCACAAGTTGAAATACAGGAAAAAAAAACAAAAACAAACAGTGGCCACCACCGGTTGGGACGGACACCCCCCCCCCCCTTTTCATCTGAATAACCTTCTGGCCACCTACCTTAGCAATCATTGCAGGGGTGGCATCAACTTGTGCTGCATCCTTATATGGAACAACAAGATCATATATGTTGGACCAGGACTGTGCCCACATGTTACCTGTAAAATATGCATGAAGACATTTAGGAAAGATTCAGTCCCAACCATACTTGTATGCACATATTGGACTGCCAGTAATTACCCAGACCAAAATGATGAAGGGGAGCTTTTAAAGTTTAGTGCTGGATATTGGGTCACACACATCCCACAGATTAATCCTGTTGGCATTTGACAGAAGTGCCCATACACGCACAAGATGAATATTAGTCAAATTTGACCATTTCAGCCGGTAGTAGATTAGAAATTAAAACTGCATTATATATTGTATTTTTGGGCTTTTGCTGGATAAGAATCTGTGTATGGTACAGTTAGAGTATGACGTATAATTTTCCGCTTTATGCAGGCCCACTTTTTTATTATTAATTGCTGACAGGTCAGATATTCAGCTGTTTAAACTTTACATTTTTACAGTGGAAAAATTATAAAACAATGGTCATCTTACCAAGTAGATGGGCAGGAATAGGTCCCTTTAGATTAATCTTTGTGGATCCATATTTCTTGTACAGAGCCCGGCGGACATAGGCATGTAGTTTAAGGTAGAGTGGCTGTAACTCATTATAAAGCCTTTCAACATCGCTTTCCAAAGTCGGGGTCTCATACCAGGATCTCCAAAATGCACCATTGTCTGCATGACCTAGATAAATATATATAAATTAGGTAGTTAAAGAGGACCTGTGGCTTTGCTAGACTTATTATAGGGAGCGCTAGTATTTACTAAAGCATCTTTCTTGAAATGTTGTGTGGTTCCCTTGTTATTCACTGTAAAATTATCCATCTGTCGGCCAGGTATTCCCAATTAAGGGGTGCCCTGCAGTGTGCGATTGTTCTATCAGTGCCTACAGTCAGTGTGCAGGACACAACAAACCCTTGACAACTGGAATTAACTCCCAATTGACTAAAAAGGAACCTTTCTAGAAGAACCAAAACAGCAAAAATACAAAGTTATAAGAGAAGATAAAGGATCGTTATTTCACAGAGAACACAAGGATTAATTAAACTAGACCTGTCAGGGGAGGTCACAGGTCCGCTTTAATGGTCATTGAACTCTATTGGAGGCACATTACAAAATGTATTTTAGCAGCCAAAAACAGGTCTCCTTTTTGAAGGGTTAAAATAGATTTATACAACTTCCACACTGAATTCTAATCACCACCTAGTGATGGCAACATACACCAAGATTTATTATAGACACTGACTGTGTATAGGGAAGCAGAGGATTTGGAGCTCTATATAGTCAGAAAGATTATGAAATTTCCAGCACAAAACGACGTAAACATTGATGCAAGCCACCTTCCAATATAAAATGGGATCAGTCTCTTACCATTCAGTTGCGCAGCTTTGTTTCCAAGCTTCACATATTCAATGTAATTCTTGCGCATTTGTTTGCCAGAAGCATCTCTCCAGCCTTTCCAGGCAAACAAGAGTTCATCATAGTCTCTCGATTTAGCCATCAATTCAGTTAGGTCTTAAAAAGGTTCACAAAAAAAAAAAAGTTAAAGTAGTTCATTGCGCAGCCACATGCCATGTACCATATTTGTATATCAGAGCAAACATGCTTTTTATGTAGTAGCCACTGCATTCCTTACAATGAGAGTATAATTTTATTTTTTTTACTTTTCTTGTACAAGAAACCTTTATAGCCATCAATTCCTGTAGCTTTTAACTTAAAGGGGTTTTCTCATCATGCAGTTTCACAAAGTTGCAGCCAGCTTTAGAATCGCACACACTGTTCAGACTGTAGCGGTGACATCAGCCCTGCTATTCTGGTTACACTTAATAAATCTGTTGTACTCATGTCCATGTATTACACAAGCTACAAAGTTCTAAAGTGTGTTTACTCCGCAAAAAAGAGAACTTTCAAGTCTTTGAAAGGGATAAAGACCGCAGGGGGTGATTCCCAGGGAAGCAACACGATTATGTATGAAAAAGAGTTAAACCGGAAAACTTGTTGCCCCAAGAGAGAAAAAATCTTTTACAAAAATAAAAAAAAAAGCAATGTATTTAGAAAAAAGAGGGATAGTCACAAAACAGGAAAAAAAAAATCCTAATCTTTTCTGATTATATATTCACTTAAGTACTAAATAGAAGATCTCCAAGCCATACTTTGTGTAAAAAAAAAAAAAAAAAGGAATTTAATTTTTCAAACAGAACCTTACCTGGGTCAAGAGGCATACACTTGCCATCTTTGCATACTTGAGCCTTGCTGTAGGTGGTTTCCATTTGAGAGACTATTTCATTATACTAAAAAGAAAAAAACAAAAAGGTTTACAAATCCAACCCATGGCAGCAGTCACTTGTGGGATGTAGTTTTATGTGCCAGACATCTAGTGAATTGCCAACCATACAGCCAGGGCCTTTCATTAAACCCAATCACGGGGCAATACCCCCTTATGGTTTTTTTTCACTTTTTTTTCTTTAAAGTCAATTTGGGTTGCTCCTGTTCACAGGCTCCTAGGCCATGTAGCTGCTGTAAAGCAGGTCTCCAAATGCTGTTAAAAGCAGCTCAGGCAAGATGGCTGCCTCCATGATCATTTACAGGTTACAGAAGTTAAAAAAAAAATTCTAGTCAGAAAAATTAAAACAAGACACGAATACATATTCGTAGCTTTTTTGTAACTAGTAAGACTTTTTTTGCGATAGATTACTTTTAAGTGAAGCCCAATTATTAACAGTTCCTAAATGTGACTACATATACTTTACTTCTCCAGACACCAACAATAAAACAACTTCTAAGATGCAGTTTGTTTTGTTTTTTTATTGACACTTCGGTCTTAAAAATACTTAAGCTGGTACTTGGCAGAATTGTCCCAGGATAGGTACCTGAGAAAAGCTGGGGGATAGCAGAAGAGGGGGAAGCAAGTCATTCTGCCTTGGGCAAGCTTTTTAGGTACAGGATCAAGAAAAATTGTTCTCGCCGTATATAGAAGGCTTAGCGCAAAAAAGAGCCAATAACAAGGTTTCAAAAAAAATGTTGGGTAAAAAAAATTTTAGGATGGGTTTCCCCATTTTGAAAGTCTAACTTTGTTTAAAATGTAAAAAACACTGCATTTTTTTGGGGTTTTATCCCCAGCTTAAGGGCTGGACTAGAGAACCAGCAGCGGGAACTTGGCCTATATGCTACCTGGGAAAAATTTAACAGTGAGCTAATGCTGAGAAGCACTCAACCCCATGCAGGGAATTAGATGAAAAAAACTCATTTTTTTTTTGTTGAAACCTTTCACACAGCATGCAAAAGCCACAGATAAGCAGGGGGAGATTGCAAAAATGCAAAAACAAAAAACAAAACCCCTCACACACCCCTCGTGGCAGGGGTGGGGGGGTTGCTGGTACTATAGTTGCATTAAATAAGGGATACAGAAAGGGGGCCATAAATCAGATAGGTGTCCCAGCTGGGTTACAACCTATAAGTACACTGATAATTAGATTGGGGGGGCTGCCAGCACTTTTGGGGTGTCCAACACAAAAAACCCCCCTCTGTCCCCAGCACTGTTGGGGGAGATAAAAAGAATCCCGGAAATTTTTTTTTTTAAAAAAAAATGAGGGATTGTTTGGATAGGGGCCCCAAAACAAACCCCGCAACCGGGATCAACATTTCCCCTGTTTGCGAGTCCCCCCTAATAAATTTATCGCCCTTTTTTATAGCAAACTGTAGTCCAGCAAACCCCCCCTTTCATGGAGGCATCGGGTTTTTTTTTATTGGTATATTTCATTTTTGCAATCTCCCCCCATTATACTGGGCTTTTCTGCATTTTTGTAAAGGGATTTAAAAGTGAGGTTTTTTTTTATCTAATTGTTCCCCTACAGTGGGGGATGTGAGGCTTTAGCAAATTTGCTGCACTGTTAATTTTTCCCCGGAGCTATAGGCCAGATTGCCCCATACTGGGTTATTGTCCCGCCATTGAGTGTGAATATGCCCCAAAAATTTGGTTTTTTTTAGTAAAAATGTCCCATTTTTTTGTATGTGTCCTTTATAATTACCCAATTTCTCTATTTGGGTCCATCGGGGTTTGTTTTGATTTGCCATCAAAGGGGAAATGCCGCCAGAACCCCATTGACTACAGCGAGGTCCATCAAGATTTATTTTTTGTAAAAAGCAGCGCAATGTAACCTCCAACGCAAATAAAGAGTTCCTCCAACTAGAGCTACGCGTAACTTTACCAATGCCGAATATTAGGGGTTTTGTGCTGTAATTTTAACTTTAGATTGTGGGTGCAATTATAATTCTTCTCACAATCATAATTTCACAATTTGCCTGCATGTCCAGCCCTTAAAAAAAGGTTAACAAGGAAAACCGTGCTCCCGTTTTGTTCCTCCTTGGCAAAGCAGTTTGTCAAGCGCTGAGCTCTTCAGTAGCCTGGGGCTCGGGTCTTTGGAAGTCACCGTAATCAAAGTTCCTTGCTTGCTTTCCATATTGTAGAGTATGACTAGCCATCTCTAGGTTCTTTTCCAGCTGTAAAAGAAGAGTAGTTACATCTTCAAATAATTTATATTGTCCTGTATGTGACAGCAACTCCTCCATCCCCAACGACACTACCTTGTGAAAAGTTCATGAGTTACTCCCCAAAAATTATACCCCCCTAAAGACCCGTGCTAAGTTCTAGCAGTGGCCCCAGAGCTCAGATTTTTCATTTAGAGCTTTGATAAAAAGGACAAAATCCAAGGGGATTTTAGAAAGGCCATGAAGCTTAAAACAGAAGGGACAAGTCAGTGGTTATACCTTATAAAATGCACCTACATAACGTTCAAGGTTTCCATTTTTGTCTTGAGATCAAAAAAAAAAAAAATAATTTACCTGTATCAATTTCGGGTTTTAAAATTGAAAAAATTTTTTTGTCTGCCGGGCCAATAAACCATTAGCAAGACCCTTTCAAAAGCCAAGTTTAAAAAAAAAAAGGTTTTATTTTATTTTTAAAACACCCCTTATATTCAAATTTACCTTCTGTAAGCTCCTGGTTTTTTTGGGGGTTTGGGCTGCAGGATCCAGATTTGGGTCTGCTAACCTATGAAAAAAAAGAGGATTCTGTGTGCCCGGGGGAAACCCAAAAAGGGTTTTTTTCCCGATCAGGCTGTTCTTACAAAAGTCCCTCTTCACAGCCCCCTTCGTTTTCCCACCCCCTTTTTCAGGCAGTGACTGACATTCCAGCTCTGCTACTCCTTGCTTAGCCCATCAGACATTGGCCGACATGTATGATTGACGCCTAGGCGCCATTTGTACACATTTGTAGTGTAGAAAGTGCCTGAATCTAAGAAACCTGTTTATGCCCCCTCATGATTTAGCATTTTCTAGCTAAAAAAGCGAAATTCAGGTAAACCCCTTTTAAAGTGCTGTCTCCTTTTTCCAGCAGTAAGTGTCTGGATTTTTCCATACTGTAGCTATTAAATGTTTTAGCTTTAGGCGCATTACAAAAAGCTGCGGGCCTCTGTAACGCAGTTTATACTTGTGTGCCCCGTTTAAAAATAGAGCGGGTTTGGGCTGCGCTAGTCTTTGGGCTGAAAAGACAAGACTTCTGGCACAGCCTTGTTCATACAGCTCGCCCATTGTGTCCTGCTGTTTAGACCCATCCATCAAAGTTAGAGCTCTAAAAGGTGTAAAATGTGTCGTTTAAAAAAAAAAAAAAAAAAAAAAAAAGCCTTAAGCTCTTATGTCTTCGATAAGACACTGCTTTCCTGGCCACTGCAATGTAAGGGAACCCCAAAAAAAGAAAGACCCCAGGCGCGCACAGAACAGGCGCGCACAGGCACAGGGGGCGCCCCAACACAGGCGCGCCCCGGAAAACAGGGCGCACAGACACAGGCGCGCACAGACACAGGCGCGCACAGACACAGGCGCGCACAGACACAGGCGCGCACAGACACAGGCGCGCACAGACACAGGCCCGGCAAGAAAAAGGGCGCCGGGCCCACAGGCGCGCACAGACACGGCGCGCACAGAACGGCGCGACAGAAAACAGGGCGACAGAAAAGGCGGCACGGGACAAAGGGCGCACAGACAAAAGGCGCGCACAGAACGGCGCGACAGAAAAGGGGCGCACGACACGGCGCGCACGACACGGGCGCGCACAGACACGGCGGCAAAAAGACACAAAGACTTGCTCTAAATTGGAAATAAAAGCAAGACTAGAACGAATGTATTTTTGGTTTTTAAAAATCTAGCGAAAAGGTAAAAAAGACCTTACCAAGTGAGGAATCCCCTTTAAGATTAGTTTTGAAATTCTGTGGGTTAATTCGGGGCAATGCCCCGTAAATTAAAACATTTTACTACAGATTGATGTACTCTCCCATCCAATACAAGGGATGAATTCCATCTCCTCTGTTTTACTCTCCAACAGGCCACTTTGCTTTGTGGTTTTGAGTGGCAAAACCCCCATCCCCCAAAAGTATTTCACTGCAATTTGTTGCAGTAATTTGGTCTGGAATCTGCACCGTACACCTGCAGTCCATCCACCACATATGAAGTCATCCATATTGTATTTAGCTGCAGTAAAAACCATGTAGTTTGCATGTGGGCACACCCTTGTGCAAGGAAGTGGGAACAACATCTGAAGCTGGAGGACAATGTTTTGAACAGACCCTCCTTAATTATAAAAATGTTTGATGGAAGGCATTTGAGTGTTTTTAAATGACAGGCAGTCTTCCAATCTGCACTCCAGGTAAGAAGGGGAGAGTTTTTTTTTTTACACCACCCAGAGATCCCATGAAACCTGGTCCCGCTACCAGATCTATGTAGTGAGCTTAGTGCTGGTGCGCATCGGAAATTGGCGTAGCGTAAAAGATGGTTATTTGCCCCCTATCATGGGCTGGCAAATGGGATTTGGAACCCAAAGCTGTCAATGTGTTAGAAAATTTTCAGCACATGGTTTGGAACCCACATAAAAAAAAAATAAAAAATTCAAAAAGCATTTCCTAAAAGTTTTGTCTCCTCACCATAATCTTGTTGTTATATTCTGTGATGTTTGTGTTGTAGGCCCACGATGCCTCAGTGTATGCATTCCACACCTCCTCAGCTGTAGAGTTATACAGGCTTAAGAAATCCATCGCTTCTCTCTCATTGGCATTTTTCTCTGAAAAAAGAGAAAGTAAAATTTTAAAGGATTTCTATACACTAGTTGTGATTAAAAGGGGTTGTCCAGTTCCAAGAAGAAATAGGAATCTACTGGGGCCCAAAAAAACCCAAAAAACTGCACACAACTTGAAAATCCCAACTTTGTTTTTGGGAGGTGTGATGAATAAAAGTTATAACAAAATGGCAGACTTACCCAAATATGGTACCAATGCAAATGTAAAAAAAAAAAAAAAAGGGGTGGGGGGGGGGGGGGCGGGCGAGAGCTTAACTTGGGGACTCCCTTCCCACATTTTTCCATTATTTTCTCAATCACCAGAATATATTAGGTTGAACTTTCACAAATTTTAATTGCATCACCCAGAAAGCCTCAGGGTTTTTTTTTTACTTGGCCTTAACTATTGTTTGGAATGTTTCAGTCTCAGCTGAAGGTCAGGGTTTTTTGGTACACATTTCACGGGCTATAGCAAGAATGACTCCATAAATGGTCTCATATGCAAATTTACCAATATCTCCAGGATATCCATCAGGAATAGGAGGTGTCCATGCAAAATCTGGCCAGCCAAGGGTTTCTCCATTTTTAGTATTTTGTTCTTCCAGCCATTTAGTGACTGGCGCAAAGTATTCCAACAGGGGCCCAACATCCATTTGGTCTGTTCCGGTCATATCCTTGAGAATCTCCTGCCAGGACCGTGAAGAACCAGCACGGAGAGCCTTCCTAGTAATAGAAGAGATCACCATTCAGAAAGATTAATGTCCACCCAAAAAATTAATCTCACCTTTGTTAGTTTGCACTAATCCCACATATCCTTAAAAACAGAGCTTAACATAAATGGAAATGGCGTAATATACAAAGAAGATGCAAGTGAGGACATGGATCAGTCCATCTTTGACCTTTTCAAATAACATTCAGTTAAAAAAAATGGGTGGATATGATAAGGCCTAAATAAAGCACATAGTAAAGCAGTATCTCTGCTAGAAGACCCAACATGTCTATGCATCACATGGACAGACCAATCATTTCAATGAGACCTTTCTAATAGTTAAAGGAGTGTTCCCACCATGCACTTGGATGGCATATACCATCAATAGGCCATCAAAGTACAATATGTGTGGGTCCCACACTAGCACGACTCTCCATTCTGTTCTATGGGAGCGTTGAGTACAAGTGCTGACACTTTGGGACCTATATGTATACAACGGGCTCTTGAGAGTCCCTTTCAGACTTTGATGGCATATCCTATCAATATGCCATGTAAGTGCATGGTGGAAATACCAGGTTAATATTCCCTGTGGCGAGTATAGGGAAAATTAAAGCTTTCTACCAGGTTCCCTCTACATGGCATTGGACAAAAAACAAAAAAAAAAAAAAAAAAAAAAAAAAAAACAAACTCACTGAAAAACAAATCCTAGAACTGAGTTTTTGTCCAGTGCATGTTAAAAAACGGACTGTTTTACGGCATTTTTTGCAGAAATGCACAGCATTAATTGCAGTGGATTTCTGAAAAAAAAAAAAAAAAATCTCCAACACACCTGGTGGTTTACTTGGTGGCAGTAGTAAATTTTCTGCCCTATTCTGGTGTTTTTAGCAACATATTTCAAAAACTATCAGGAGCAAAAATTTACTGAAAAAGACAAAAAAACACACATGGTCTGTGGAGACTACAGGAAAAATTTTACTTTTAAGTCCATGGGAAATTTTTTTTTTTTTTCTCAGCAACCAAAACAAACACCCACTTTCCCTCCCCCCCAAAAAAAAAGATAAAGAAAAAACCATGTGCAGTGGGGACCCAGCCTTACAGCTAACAGTTGATTGAAGAGAGGAGGGAAAAAGGGGAGTAGCAGGACTCTCTGGTCAGCTTATCTTCAAACAAGGCGGATTGTCCGACTCAGACAACCTATTTAAAAAGTAGACGCAGACTCCGGTATTGGGCATAAAAACCGTTAAATTAGGACGTATTCATACTCACCCAAGTAAGGCGCCTCCCAAAAAGGGACTTGTAAATATCCTTTTTGGGAGGGGCCATTGGGGTTCGTGCTGGAAAAGTCCCTTTGGGAATGGAACTCAGAACAAAGCTTACAAAGTATCTAAACCAGAAGAAGGGTTTACGTGGGGCATTAGCCGGAAAAAGGGAAAAATGTAGGCTAAACACAGTTTGGAACTAATACAGGATAAGACAAACATGGTTTCCCACTTGCTTCACACTTGGCCACAGGCTGTATGTGGTATTCCCGTTCAGCCTCATTCACCTCAGTGGAGCAGGAACTGCAATACCAGATACAACCCATGGACAGACAACCTATAAAATCTAATTTCCAGCACAACATTTAATATGTCAGAACAGGAGAAATAAATCCCCTGATATAGGGGGTGTTGCCTGGGATGGTTTTTTTGCTCCGGGGGAAATGTGTTTATCACGGGCACCGGCGGACAGATTCCTTGATATTTTGTTCTGAAGAAAAAAAAAATACACAAAACCCTTTAAAAAGCCCAAGAGGGAAACAAATTTCCCAAAAAAAAGTCCTTTGCCACCACATCTATCAACCGCGAAGATGCCAAAAAAATAGCAGGGTCATAGGAGCTAGAGATGTTAACTGTGCGTCACCATAGGACTCGTTTTCATGGTTATCAACTCAATGGGCTGTGTTGGAGAAATCACACAAGTCACTTAGAAGTTTTACATGAAGTATCGAATCAACATGAAGCCCACGATGAGCATTTCGGGGCAGAGCATTCCTCCTCAGTTGTAGAAATATTTCCTAGGCATTATGCTTTATCAACATTGTAATTTGTTAAATTGGGTAACTGCTACAGAAAAGGAGGGTGGGAGGACATCTTGAAATATTCAAGTCTTGGGGGTGGGGGGGTAGGATTCAGTGTGGTTATGATGCAGTTAAGAGAAAAATAAAGTTTAACTGTAAAATAACAAAATACCACTTTGTACCAAAACCTCACCTAATATGTTTTAGTTTAAAAAATTTTATGTGTGGTTCTGTTGTGGTAAATAAAATAATTTCAAAACGAAGATGGGTGGCAATAGACAAATTGTGAATATGCCATACATGTCCAAGGTTGGGAATGCCCCTTTTAAGCATACAGTATTAGAGACCAACAGGTGGCTCCACACTAACTTGCCGAAAACCATTTCCATGCATGCACATAGCATTTTTGGCATATTGTCTTTCAAGGCACTGTAGGGCTATATGGCAGACAGGGAGTTAGGTAACTGGCTCTGTTGGGCATCATACATACAGAAGTATACAGGTCTCTGTATGAATGTCAATTGTTTAACAATAACCTTTTTTAAAAGCAATTATAAAAGATACCAGCATGAAAACGGATACCACTAATGTCAACAGGGCTTTCTTATCCATTGAGCACATTAAACTGTTGCCTGGGGGCCCCACAAGCCCAGGTGGTGAATGTATGTCCTGGGAATCCAGGTTATATGCCCTGGTTCAGTGTTGCTCATTTACCCATTTGTTTGTTCTTAGGACCTGCAAACAGTAAATAACCCATGATGGAGCAGGGAGCCATTGACTTCCAGTCCTGGAAAAGCTGCAAGCTGTATACAAGATGTTAATGGGGTGCCCAACATAGGCGATGTGATGAGATGGATGTTTTTGCCAGTAGCTTTGTGTTATTGATGGTTTTGGGGTTCCATGTATTGGGGAGGACCAAATGCACTGCTTGGGTTGGGGGGCCCCTAATGCTGTTTTTAAAACCCCTCCCCCAAATGTCAAAGGTTACAAAACCCATTTCACTTATTTTAAATTTCCCCCCACATTCCCAATACTTTCCTAGATTTCCCCCCAGTCTAGTTGTAGGCGATTGGGGAGTGCGCCCATTTAAATAAAATTCCATCTCCACTGGTCAATCAGGTACCCAAATGGCAAGAAAGCAATCTTCTCTAGAGCCATCTTTGGGGGTTTAATTTAAAAATCACTCCTGTGGAAAAAGACCAATTTTAAAAAGGGGAAAGGGTGAATTCCCAAAGCCCATGTTTTTTTCCCAACATTGTCCCCCTCCCCACTTCCCAACTGGAGAAAACTCGGGAAAAGGGGTTTTTTGCCTTTCAGCCCAAAAGCATTTGGGAGGGCCCTTTTCCCGAGTAGGTTTCTAGGAGAAAAAATGCTTTTCCCCCTTGAAGCCAGCCTCTTTAGGGCCCTAGGAGGGGGGCCCCTTTAAATTTTCTATTGGGGCTTCTGAAAATAAGTGGTTTAATTTAAGATCGGGTGTTTTGAGATGGACAAGGAAAAACCCAAAATCTACTTTGCCCAAAAAAAAGTAACTCACCATCATCCCCCCCAAATTTTTTCTAAAAAAATTTCCCAAATTTTTTGCAAGTGGGGCCCGGGGTTTTAACAGAAAGGGAAAGCACATCTCCTATGGCTTCGTGGAAACCTGGATTAGCTCCCGGCGGAAAAGAGACGGAAGGTCTTTTATTGGGAAGAATACTTAAAAGGACCCATCTCAATGGGGCAGTGAACAACTGCTCCATGGTAACCGTGGTACACTGCTTTATCCTGTGGAGGACAGAAATAAGTGAAATCACAAGCTCACATTTTTACATCAATTTGTGTAGAAAGTTTAAAGAAAAATATATAGAGAAAAGTACAATTTATATTCAGGCCCCCTGATTCATGTTACTGTTGTGTCCCTCCGACATGGATGTTGGGTATATGGATCTGGAAAGGGGAAAAGTCTTTTTTCTTTCATGGGTTGGAGCTTCTTTAAATGGTTTTCCCCCTTTTAAAGTTTCCCTTGCATGATTTCTCCCCTGACTTTTTAGGGGTTTTCTCCATCTCCAGGCTGTGTTCGGCTATGCAGAACTTGCACCTATTTCTGAACACTGCCCCTTTCCTCAAGACCCCGGGACAGGAGCCCCAGAAAAAAACTGACAGAAACCAAAACAGTTAGTCCACAAACAAAAAATAACAGCAGCATGCCCGGGGGATGTTCAGGAGGGTTTTTCTACTTTTGTACTGGGAGTTTTTTCAAATGGTTTGGGTTCCCACATACAAAATTGGAGGGGAAAAAAGTTTTCATTACAGGCATTGTGGCCCAAAGGCTCCCATTTTTTTTAAAATTTGGTTTGGGCCATTGGGCTGTTTTCCCCCAAAAGATTTTGGGAGAGAAAGATCCAGCAAAGGAGTCTTTAGCGGCTTTCCACTATGGCCCAATCTACAAACCAAACATGAAAAGCACAATTAAAGATTAAAAAACAGTTTTTTGGGCCCACCAGTGAAATTTGGGTTTTATGGGCCCCCCAAAAGCAAATTTCACCTGGGGTCCTGTCTTGCCCCGTCTTCCATAATGGGAGCCCCAGGTCTTTTGTTTTCCCCGGGCCCAATAAAGGGGTTTTTCCCTTTCTTTCCCTGAGGTGGCCCCAATTTGGGAGGAAAAAACCCTCCCAAATTTAATAGCAAAAAGCTGACGTGTAATATATATGGAAGCTTTATCCCAATAGAAGTGATCTGTGATATGGTTATGGTCAGGAAAGCGGCCTGGTGCCAGTATGGTGCTTCATTTACCCAACCAGTAATTACCAAAAGATAAGTATAGTAGGTTGTATGGCATGTTCTGTACATCTGCTTTGCAGATTCACCCCACAACCTTGCTGTCATTTGTACACATAATTAAGATGTTTGTATCCTTTACAAAAACAAGTGCAACAATTTCCACAACCCACCTGAAATCTTTCCTGTTATAGAAGTCCCATGCAGATGCATGACATACTACATCTCGGCCATCACTTGGCTTTTCCAACATGGAACTCTGCCAGAACTCTGGGGGCATTTCAAGGAGACCAAGTGATGTGAAGAATTCCTCCGCAACCTCAAACATATACGTTGCGTTCCATTTCTGATAATTAGAAAGTATAATAAACATGCGCGTGCTCTGTAGTCCTAACAAAAGATCAAGCGTCCTTACATGAAGCTCTTGTTCTTACCTGCGCAACCATGGTATTTGTGACATCTACATTAGTCTTGTTAGGGAAAGGAATCATCATATCATAGATATTATTCCACTGTTGTGACCACATGTTTCCTGCAAAAAGTCAAGGTTTTCAGTAAGTGGAGGATGAAAAAAAACAAAAAAAAAAAAAAAACACACAAACCACCTTCAAATAAAAAGTGAAAAATACATTTGAAAAAGCTTCTGAAACAGTGATCTAGTGGCCGTATGTAGAGTTGATGGCTTGTGTGAAACCCGCTTGTGGATGGTGTTTACATGATAGCGTAACTGGTGCCAAACAAGGAGACTACAAAATGCAATTTACCTCCACCTCGTGACAAGGATAGCAAGTTTAAGGGCCACATGTATGAAATGGTTTTGACCTAAAACTCTTTTTTCCCCATAGAAACCTTTAGCCCGGGGGGGGGGTTGGAGTTTTAGACCAAAACTGTTTCATACACGTGGCCCTAAGTGTCCTCTGGGTGCTCCTTGCAGTGTAATATTTAGTGCAGAATGACCTATTTCAACGCCTCCACCCTGCTCGAGCGACTGCTCTAGAGTCCATTCAGTAGACTAAAGCCTTCATTCAGAGCCGACGGGACAGATTTAGGGAAGCGGTCATTGCAAAGACCTCTACCATGTTCTTGTGTCCATGACAAAAAGCCAGCACTAGTGAAACATGTGGGGCCTAAAGTTACCAGTTAGAGGGACATTCACTTTGACTATTTTTAGTAATATATTGCTCAGGACACCGCCAAATATAGTGCTAGGTGGATAGGATAATTCCAATCCAAATCGCTGAAGTCCAGTATAAATCAACCACAGAAATTGCCATTCAGAATTTTTATTTGAAGTTTGTAAAGACATCAAGACTGAAAATGTTAACGTTCTTAACTTGTCACTAGTGTGATGTGTTTACAAATGTCGAATAAAAATTTTTTAATAGCAATTTCTGTGGACAATTATTTTTAGGAAACTACTGTTCTCACTTTAGCATAATGTTGTACCATGTTAGCCATAGAAAGCAGTAGAAGAGCAAAGAATGCAGGCGATACCTTTTAGAGGCCAACTGAGTATATTTGATGGTAAACTTCTCTGGAATGAGCAGTTTTACCTGGATTGGAAACTTCTTGACCATAATCGATAAGTTGTTTTATATAGGCCTCTATGGGGTCACTTTCAAGTTCGGAGTCATAGATGGGGTTGGACAGCTGACTACATCCAGGAAGCGAACAGGCAGAGGTGTTCATTAGGAATAGTGTCCCCCCTTGTCAGCAGGTTTTATTATGAGGTCCTGATTTTCCTGCAGTGAAGCGTAGCCTTCCATTCCTGCAGTGTTAGGATACGGTTTCTTTGGTATCGCCAGGATTTCAATTCTTCCTCGTTTCTGAAGGAGTCAATGTATGAAGTGTTGAGTTCGTTCCAGGTCATGGGTAGATGTTTGGGTGGCTTTTCTTATGAGCAGTTCTGCCTCAGAATCTGTGCTGAATGGAAGTTTTTTTTTTTTTGTTGTTTTTTTTATAGATGTATCCCCTCAATTTTTTTATTTTTATTTTTATTTTTTAAATATCCTCCATATCATTGATATGGATAGGAGTGATGCAGACCTTGTATTCTGAGCGGCAGAAGGATAGACCTTTGGAGAGAACAGACATTTCATGTTTGGCTCATAGGGAGGAAAGTGTCACACCAAAGCTCTGGTGACCTGAACTGGTACATGTGGTTGTAGTAATAAGACCTTCTTTGTCTCAGTCCATGGAGCTTTCTCACCCGATAGCAAACAGATAAACAGCATGAGCTAATGAATCTCTTCACGCCTCAGGTTTCCATATTTCTTGACCTGAGATGTAATGTTGTAAATAACTTTTGCTTCCTCGTGCATTTTATTTAAGGTTTTGAGATCCCTTGAAAAACCCCCATCTTATACAAGAAACTGGAAACTCCACTTTTTATACACATAACATGTCTGACAAAGCTAGTATGCGTGCCATCAAAGATCACCTGAATATACATACGCACACTTTAAATTTTATATTTTTTGGGGGGGGGGGGGGTGTGGGGTGAGTGGGGGAGGAAGATAGGACAGTGCATATAACTCCACTAAATACTTGGGCAAAGGAATGGACAACACTGTTACAAAACCACAGTTGCCTGATGTGGTAGAGAAGTCCTGGTGGGAAGCCTCAAGCTTACATTACTGACGAAAGTGTTTCCAAGTTGTATTCAGCAAGTAAGTTTTCCCTAGCGGATGCAGTTTTGCTATAGAGTTACCTAGTAGATGAGCAGGAATTGGCCCTTTGAGGTTAATGTACTTTTCTCCATATCGTTCATACAGTTTTCGGCGTACAAAGGCATGAAGGTTGAGATATAGTGGCTCCAGCTGGTGGTATAAGCCCTCGAGGTCCTCCTCAAACGTGGATGAAGTATACCAAGATCGCCAATATGCCCCTGTGTCTTTAAATCCTGCATCAAAAGAAAAAAGGTAGAGAAAGCTTTATATTTTGCCTTACATTGTACAAAAAAAAAAAAAAACCCAGAACTGATGCGTTACTGCTATATTTTGTACATTTATGAAAAACAGTCGTTCGTGTATAATTTGATCAAGTTGCATATGCCCACCTACCATGTCAAGGTAACCTTATAAGGTGGTTTCCTAACTGTAAGAGTGCGTCCTCACGGCAAGGAACAAATACCGGTCAGTTTATCCGACCGGTAATTGACCTGTTTTGCAGCCGTCCCCACGCCGCGATAAGCAGAGAAAAGCCCTCCCCTGTCACATTCACATGTTCCGTCTGAAAACTGGAAGGAACAATGTGCAAGTACAATGTTTTTCAGGCGGCCCGTGGGTGGAAAACCTGTGCAGTGGGGACTGCTGCACAGGTTTTCCATAGCGCCCCATTGCACTCCTTTTCGGACGGTTTTTCAGACTGTCTGCAAAACTGCCCGAAGACCCGTGCCGTGGGGACATGCCCTAATGCTTCTCTGTGGGGGCCAAGGATGCCATACATTCAGGGCACACTAAAAACCTATTTTACGAATGTACAGAGGAGACCAATAATACACTTAAATTTTGTTCATTGTGTTTTTTGGTGCCTACCATGAACTACTAAGTTTGTTTTTTGGGAAAACGCACTTTTTACAGTGGCCACAACAGCTTGCATCACTGGCCAGGTCATTTGCAAGGGAGTTGCTGGCTAACCTATTAAATACATAGATCTGTTGACTTGAAATTTATACTGAGCCCAATGTGAGGACAATCTCTGTACAGCGCTAACGAATGTGAATAAAAATCCTCCAGGTTTCAGTGCATCTGAATTACTGGCACAGTACCAAAAGTGCAGGCTGAGGCTGGACCTCTAACCTGATCGAAACCAAGATTCTCCAGTGCAACCTATTTGAAGAGATTAGACCAAGACCACAGTACCGTAATCCCTCAAGTTGCAGTGACCTCTGAATGTAAGGTCTCAATATACTAGTCTTTCCAGCGACATTGTTAATTTTGTGGGTTTTTTTGGTTTTAAGTTAAAAATGTCACAAATTGATTGATCCAACTAACTATAAATTTTTAACTTGCCAAACCTCTATATTAGTGCAGTGCATATACCGCTCCACAGTACTGTGCTGCTCTTACTTTAAATGGGGTGCATCAGAAATTTGGCCTTTTTAAAACCCTCTATACAGTAACTACTCATTTCCGTCGCTCTTACATTTTATGCGGTGATGCGGTTTTGCACTGTAGAGAGGGCTCTAGCCAGGGGTTTTTTACACATGTCCACAGCGCAATGTCCTTTTTTTTTTTTTTTTTTTTTTTACATGTGCCATGAAGAGACTTAGGGGTTAAATACAGGGTCACCAAACCCAATATTGATATACCTGGAAAGTATCGTATTAAGGGGCACAATTTTTGGCACTTAAAAATTTTAAATTACTTTTGCCTCTTTTTGCAGACCCTTTTTTAACTATAGTCAAACTTCCCCGAAAAAATATTGACAAGTTGTGCGAGTGCAAAGGAGGTTTTAAGCTATTTTTATACTTTACGTTGGTTTTCTAAGTCTTTTTAATTGTAACCTGCCCAGGCTCCTCCCCTTCCCATATTTCTCAGGGTATTGTCTGATGTCCCTTTCTATATACAAACCGTTTTGATCATGCAGTATTTTGGAATGAATGGCACTGTAACGTGCGGCGCGACAGTGTGTCCAAAGGCCCCGACCGAGAATCCAGGGTGGACCCAGGGCCCAGCAGGCACAGTTGGAGATGCAGGCAGTGGGTGCCAATTGCAGGCCTTTAGGGGCCCTGGGGGCAGAGTCCGGGCACCGCGGGGTTGACCGAAAACGGTGACGTCCAGGTTTAGTTTGAAGAAAGGGCACAGCCCAGGAGGGTAACAGATAAAAAGGTGCCAGGGGGAAACAGGGGGTAGCAGACAGGTACAGCGGAGGGAAAGAGGTACCAATAAAAGTATGGCTGAATGTGAGACAGCGCAGAAAAGGCGCCCGGGGGTCGTCTTGTGCTGGGTAACAACAACGAACTGCGTGAAGGAGGGGTTCCCTTTTTGCCGAGGTTACAGGTCACTGGGCGGGCCAAAGGACTCGACTCCTTAAATGTGGTTTCAGGACCGCGCGTGCCCCTAGAGGGACGTTGGCGACAGGATGCCAGGAAGCTGGAGGAAGCAAGGGTGAGGCCCAGGGTGCAAGGAGCCGGAAGGGTGTGCAAAACCAGGACACCCGGGGGGGTTTTGCAGCACGGCCGGGACACAACCCACACGGGCACGTGCGAGTCCATAGCAGGGACCCTGGCGGAACCGTACGGCCAAAACTATGAGAAAGATTTATTTAAGTGGTCTAGGCTCAGCGTCACAAGAGGGCAGCAGACACCAACATTAAAAATCTAGGGTTTCGAGAGCTACAGTGAAAGGGAGAGAGTTAAGCCCTACTTTCACCATGCTTTCGGTGCACTTTACATTATCCCCGTCAAGATTTCCCCGTTTTCCCCAAACCCAGGCCATTAACCGGACCCCTCACATTGGGGGGGAAAAGGGTGCCAAATGTTAACAGCAAAGGCAATTCTTAGGCTGTATCATCGAAACTGTGGGCTGGGAATAACCCCGCAAGCACCACCCGATTTGTGGAATGCAACAAAGTACAGGGGAGACATCGATTTGGACAAAGTCTCAATCTCTTAGTGAATGATTTTTTTAAAAAAAAAAGCAATAATGTAAGGACAAAAAGCGAGACGTGTCACTAGAAAAGAGAAAAAAATGCGAAAAAAAGGGGACTTTTAAACCCCAAGTCTCAGGCAATTTTTTCCAACTCCCCATGGAAAATGGGTGAACAGTTTTTTTTAAAACTTTTGTGCCGCTTGGAACCCCTCCCTCCCCCCATTGGTTTGGGGTCTGAAAATGTAAACTATCAGGGGTGTTTGCCCCCTTTTTTTCTATATGGTTTTTTTTTCCCCTAGTTTAACCCAAAGGAGCACGGGCCCCAAAAAAAATAGATAATTTGGCACAAAAAATCCCCCTAGCCCCGGGCATCCTAAAACTGCACCCCCTCCAGCTTTTGGGGAAACCCAACAACCCCCATCTTTCCCCAATTTTTAAAGATTATAAAAATTGAAAGAGGGGGAGTTTTTGTTTCCAACGCTAAAAGAGCCCAGTTTGAGGATTGCCTGGTCGGGGCTTTAACAAAAGCACGGGCCAAACACTAGTCATTAGTTCACAATTACGGGTTTAATATTAACCCAAACAAAAGGGGGATCAGGGGAATTTGGGCAAATTCAAGAAAAAAAAAAAGTTTAACAATTCGGGGACCAAAATTTTGAAGCCAAGTAAATTTTTTTTTTATTTTTTTCAAATTGTATAGAAAAAGGCAAATTTTCAAAGTGAATCTTTATTTAGTTGGCTCATTTGGTGGTTTCAAACACCCGCATTTTTTTTATTAGATAGATCAAGGGCTGCCATACTATAACTATTAGCCAATAACCATCTCCCAAAAATACTTCCTCCACCCTAAAAACTTGCAATATAACAGTGGATTAGCCATTTTTGGGGGGGTTAAAATGTTTTTAAAACCCTTTTGTTAGGTTCCCCTCAAACATTAGGCCCCCCCAGCAATCTTGTAGGGGGGGAAATTCGGGTAGTGTTAGCTGAACAGTTAGCCTCTGGACTCTTCCTCCCATCCCCTCCCCTGATATCTATGTTCAGCGATTTAATTACGTTGAAGCCAAAGCTTACCTTAAAATTAAATAAAAAGACTTTAAAATTTTTTTCCCCTTACTATCTGACATGACAAATAAACCTTACCCGTTTTAGGCCCCCAATTACCAAAAATGTTTATGTTTCCCAAAATTTGCCAAAAAAATGAGAGGGGTTTTTAAAGGGCTTTTTTTAAATTTTCTGTAGTCAAAATTTTACACCCCAACTTTGGGTTTTCTCTGCCTTTAAAAAAATTTGTGACAGCCCTATGGTCATGTCTTTGGAAGCTTTGATAGTTTTATTGGAAACCTTTCTTAGGATACACCTGTGTATTTTAAACCCCACTTTTTTCTGTGTGTAACATCATGGGAAAGCCCAAAAGATATCGGGTAGAAAATTTGTGGATTCAAAGTTGGCTCATCCTCGTGAAAATTTTTCCAGATCCCCAGAAGGGGGCCAAATTTTCCCTCTTTTACAAAAATTTTATAAAAACCAATTGAAAACAGGTTTGGGAATGCCCCAGCCATCACACTGCTCAGGAGGAGCCCGGGTTTTGTTATCAATAAAATGTCCCTTTGGTCTGCCCATGTCCCTTATCAACCCAAAAAAACCTAAAGCAAAAGACCTTGTAAAAAGATTCTGGCGGAAGCTTGAAACTTGTGCCCAATTTTCCACAGTGAAACAAGAAACTGTATAACCCATGGGCCTAAAAGGCCCCACTCGGGCCAGGAAGAACCATTACCCAAAAAAGAAACAAAGCCAGATTAATTTATGCAAATTTGCACAGCAACAAAGCCCCACATTTTTTGGGAGAATGTCCTGTGGTCGGGACAAAACCAAAAATTTGAATTTTTTGCCCATAATGACCAGCTTTAAACATTTGAAGAGACTTTTGGGAAAACCCCTTTTCCCCCAACCCGGGTAAAAACAGGGGGGGGGCCCAGAAATCATTTGTTGGGTTTTTTTGCTGCAGGAGGGACCCCTCACAAAATAGATGGCATCTTGGGGGAAAGATTATTGGAAAATTTCTGAACCCATCAAGACAAAACCCAAAGGGGGTTTAAAATTTGGGCAGTTTTTGGTTTTTCCAAAAATGGCCCAATGCCCCCAAAGAAACTCCCAAAAACGGGTTACAAAGTGGCTTGGGAAAAACCCAAAAGTCAATGTTTTGGAGGGGCCACCCAAAAAGCCCTGACCTAAATCCTATTAAAAAATGTATGGGAAACTGAAAAGTTTTAGGTGCAACAAAGGGGACCTTCCCCAAAAATGGCTCAGTTTTAAACCCGTAAATGTCAGGAGGAATGGGACAAAATTCCCACCCCTAAATTTTGAGAAGCTTTTGAAGGGTCCAAAATGGTTGACCCCAAATCCTCAGTTTTTAAAGGGGCCCAAAACTTTTCCAAAATTCTAATGAGTGTATGGAAAATTGAAATTTTCCCGAAAGTAAAAAAAAAGCCCTTTAATTTTTTCAATTTTTTCTGTATTTTGGGGAAATATAAAAAAATTTTGGTTCCTTTTTGACAAAAAAGGGGGGGTTTATTCTGAATTTTTTGTCAGATAAAATGAAAAAAACATTCCTAAGTGCTCTATAGTGGATGGAAACTGCTGGTTTCAACTATGTATTTTTTACACTTAACCTATTGAACATAGCAGGGGATTTTTTTGGGAAATGATAAACATACTTTTTTTAAAGGCATGGGATTTGGGGCCCCAAAACCCCCAAAAAAAAAACAGAATTTGGGGGGCTGTCAAACCCCAAAAATGTTTTTAAAACGAGGAAATTTCACAATCTGCATCCCCCCCATTTTTGTGCAAAGGAGCCGCTTTTATAGTTCGTGTTTAAAATTTACACCTGAAATTTTTTAAATTTTCCCACAACCCCCATACTCACCCTCCAGCTTTACCCTTTTTGCGAGTTAACAAAATTTTTGATAATTTTTCCCCTTAAGGGCGTGCCAGCGGGATTGTGCCATCCCTTTTCCCCGGGGTTACAGCAGCTTCAATTGCTCCCTTTACGTTTGGGCCCGGGTTCCCCAGTCAGATTTTAGGGGCAAAGATAAAAAGAACTGGTTAGAAGTGGGACAATAGATATAAAATTTTCCACAAACACAAAAAAATTTTTTTCATTTTTTAATTTAAAAAATTTTTATTTTTTAAACAAATTTTTTTTTTTAAAAAACTAAAAATTTAAAAAAAAAAAATTTAAAATTTAAAAAAAAAAGTATATGTACCCTTTCTTATTTTTAAATTTTAAAAATTTTTTTAAATTTTCATTAAAATTTAAATTTTAAAAACCCCCACCTTTAAATTTACCTTTAACGGGTTTTAAAACTTAAAACAAGCAAATTTTAAAAAATTTTAGGGGAAAAGCAAATGGGCCCGGGCCCACTGCATTTTTTCTGCCTCGCTGGGGGGTTTTGTCATATCTTCAGTTTGATTAGGGAACATTTCTTTTACCCCCGGGATTCCATTTGGGAAACCCTTGTGGGGAGGGAAGGGGCTCTTATTTTATGGTTTACTTTTCATACTCCGTAAAAAAATTTTTTTTAAAAACAGCCCCACATACTCTATAACCAGCTTCATTAGTGCGCTTTTTTTGCCCCGGACCAAAAGGGGAAAAAGCAGCTTTTGTTGTGGTAGGGAGGAAAATTTCAAAGAATCACGCTGTTTTGACTTTCTTTGGGCCCCCTCCATTGGACACAAAAACCCAAAAAGGGGGCCCCCTTTTTGGACATAAAATATATGTACCCGGCAAACCATGTGTACGTTCTACTAGTATTTATATAGCACCAACATATTCCACAGCACTTTGACTGTCCCGGACTTTCCCCCTCTAAAAATTTTTAAAAACCAAAAGTCCAGGGAAAATGCCCAAAATTCCAGTCAGACCAAGGGGTGAGGGGCCCCGGTTACAAGAGCTTACAAAATTTTTAGGGTTTTTGGGGGGCAAGTGCTTGGTTTACATAATGGTTGGGGTCATGTTTATAAATATGGGCTGGGTTTTAAAAAAAAAGGGATGAAAATGGGCCCCCCATAGATGCATCTATATACAAAAATAAGGCCCAAATGCAGAAGTTACAAAAAAAATAGATACAACTTGGAAATTAAATTAATTTTTTTAAACCCAAAAGGCTGCATGGGAAAGAAAAACTCTTGAAAATCTGCCAAATTTCCCCTTTAAAATCCAGAAGATTTCAAAAAGGTACAATTTTTAAAAATACCCCCCCCACACTGACTGGGGGCCTAGGGGCCCCCGGTGGAGTGGTTTTTTTATGGCCCAAAAAAATTGAGCGTTCCCGACCAAACCCGGGATAGTTAGGGGGCCCACCCTACAACTATAAAAAAGTGACTTCAAGCTTCCTCTGGGCCCCTTGCCTCTGGGGGGTTTTTTTGTGCAGTTAAACACCAAAATCTCCATATTTAGGGGGGCCCCCCCGGAGTTTCCCCCCCCATGGGCCAGCACAAATTTTTGCACACCACCTTTTACTTTAAAACCCCTTTCCCCCAAATGCCCTCTACATTGTACAAATCTAGTAGGGCATTAAGTATTTAGCCCCCCCGGGAAGGGGGGACACCACTAATCTAACCACAGGGGATGGGACGTTCTGACCAAGAAACTTAAATAGAAAATTTTATTCTAGAAAGGACAGTTAAACCCTTTGTGCAAAAAGGGAAAAACCCGAGATACTGAAAAGTTAATTGCCCCTTTTTAAAACCCCAAAAAAGGAGTGTAGGGGGCCAATTAGACCGTTAAAAAACAAGTTTCTTTTTAAATTTTGGTTTTGGGGGAAAGAACCCAAACTTTGTGTGATGAGGGTTCCTACCTGGTTCTAGAGGCCAGCAGTTGGTGCTTTCCCCCGGTGGACAGACCTTTGCTTTGGAGTAGATTTCCTCCATCTGGCTGAGAATATTGTTGGTCTGTGAACAGTAAAGTAGCATAAATTTATTATAGGCCCACAAGCTGCAGGACATTTAAACTTTTAAGGTACAAGGTTAACCCCTTACATTGTACTGAATCTACAGATATGTTCTAAAAAGGTCTCCCTATGGTTGGTCTACGTCATAGCTGAATACAGGTCTGTATCTTGTCCATTATAAAGGGAAGATCAGTAAAGATAATGCAACACATGGGAGCAGGTCATGAAATGCGAGTGTAATTATATGTTCTGTCACTTCTTGGTTCTGCAAGTAAAATGCACTTAAGAGGGAGTAGAGTGACAACGCAGCTGGAGATGGAGGACAGGGCTGACTGGAGCCATGTCTGGAAACAGCCAATACATGGCAGACCCTCTGCTATATGCCCAGCAACTACCCAAGCAGCAGCCAATACATGGCAGACCCTCTGCTATATGCCCAGCAACTACCCAAGCAGCAGCCAATACATGGCAGACCGTCTGCTATATGCCCAGCAACTACCCAAGCAGCAGCCAATACATGGCCCTTGTATAGCCCAGCAAACTACCCAAAGCAGCAGCTAATACATGGCAGGACCCTTCCCGCTAACCCACAACTACCAAGCAGCGCAAAACATGGGAGACCCTTCTGCTATTGCCAGCAACTACCCAATCAGCACCAATATTTGGGAAACCTCTGCTAATGCCGCAACTACCAGCAAACCAATACATGGCGACCCCCTGTTAAATCCCAACAAATACCAATCACACAATACGAGGCCGTGCTATAGCCCAGCTCTTAACCAAGCAGCAGCCAATACATGGGACCCTCTCTATATGCCCCCAACTACCCAAGCAGCAACCCCAACATGGGAGACCCCTTGCAAAAGCCCCCAACTACCCAATCACAGCCAATACGGGGAGACCCTCTGCTAATGCCCCACAAATACCCAATCAGCAGCCAAAAGGCAACCCTCTGCTATATCCCCCAACTACCCCAACACAGCCAAAACATGGCCCCTCTGCTAAAAAGCCGCAAAACCCAATTTACACCCAAAAATGGGAGACCCCCTGCTATTAAAAGCCCCGCAACTACCCCAAACAGCAGCCAAAACATGGCAAAACCCCCTGCTTTAAAACCCCGCAACTACCCAAGCAGCCAAATGGTTAACTTTCCCCCAGAAAAATTTTTTTCTATTGGATGATGAAGATTGATAAAACTGCAATGGGGTTTTAATTTTGTTGAAAACCGCAAACACAATAAAATGTTTGAAAAGGAGGGACAAATTCCTGCTGGTATGCTTTTCTTTTAGGGCAGCATCGTGTTGCAGTTTTTGCACCCTTCTGGGGTGCTCATTGGTGAAAAAACGGCTTGTCACATTATTAAAAACCAACAAGTGCTCTCCTTAAAAAGGGATTTTGACGAAGGGCAAAACCCTTGAGGCTAGCGCGCAGCTCTTTACAAGCCGGCCTCAGACCAGGGATTTTGACTTTGGGAATCAATCTATAATGTATGATTATGTGGATAAGTAACTG
This sequence comes from Phyllomedusa bahiana, assembly GCA_025379985.1. Classification (NCBI taxonomy): domain Eukaryota; kingdom Metazoa; phylum Chordata; class Amphibia; order Anura; family Hylidae; genus Phyllomedusa; species Phyllomedusa bahiana. The sequence continues at coordinate 260,819 of JAODAL010000890.1, forward strand.
GATTGGACTACAGTAAACCATTTTTTATATCTCATATCTTTCAGGGTTGGTATCCCTTCTTTATACATAATGCTAAGCATTGATTGTCCCTTAATTTTTTGTTTCCAGTGCTAAATATTGGTGAGATCAAGTTCAGAAGTTTTTATTAGTGCAATTGGATTGGGGGTAGTGCATAGAACAAAGGGTGAACATTTTGGGGGAGGTCAGGCTACTTTTTAAATTGTGATTTCTCACCTCTGTCTCATGTTCCAAGGGGGCCTTATTTGTTTTGGCCCCATGGATTAGGACGACGCCCAAGTAGGGGGGGCTTGGGACCCCTTACTGGGCTAGAAAAATTTCGTTTATATAAGGGCTTTCCTGTTAAAGGTGGTGTTCCACCAAAATTAATGAAAGGGGCTTTTCCCCTTAGATGAAAAAGGGGAAAAAATTTGAGGGGTTTGAAGTGGGTTTTTTAAAATTTGTGTGTATGAGGTTAAGTGTTAACATAAAAAAGACGTTTTAGTGTTTTATAGATTGAGAACTGTAGAGTTTAATTTTGCCTATGGAAAATAGAAAAATATAATACAAAATTTAAACTCATTTAATGGGTTTCTTTTGGGATCTAGGCGGGGCCCTTTTGATTTTCTAGCTCGGGCATGTCTGGAGGACATGATCACGATACGTTTTTAACCGCTGTGGAAAAAAAAAAGAGTACGCATATAAAACGCATAACAACCTGTCTTAAATACATATACCTCCATTTAGATTCAATAGGGAGTGATACTTAGCTGGGTGCTGCGGGAAGGAAGAACTCCCCCCCGCCCCTTTGGGTTGCGGCACCCAGGCTTTTCCTGGTGCCGCTCCAAAGAAAATGCGGGGGGTACATTCCTTTTTCCCGACGCACCTAAGCAAGTATCAGTCCCCTATTTAATTAAAAGGAGGGATATGTATTTAAGACGGGTTTTTATCGTTGTAATAGCTACTCTTTTTTCCCAAACGAGATTTTTTGAATCCCCCATAACCCCAAATTGTATGGGGGAAACGCGGGTACGGGATTTAAGGTTTTATCCGTTATAAATGAAATTTTTCTGTCATAAAAGCGGACCGTCCTTTATCGGGGCGATTACCCCACTGACGGGCAAAAACGTTGCTGTTTTATCTAGGTATGTAGTGGTAAATTTTAGGGGGGCTAGATTGTATAATTTTAGAGGTCAGTAAAAATTTTTTTTAACGGGATTATAATTTTCAGTGATATGATTAAATCCTCTTTCAATAGAATTTGCAAATTTCACGATACTGTTATAAAACACATTGGGTTAAATAAAGTTCGGTTTGAGATTCTACACGCAGCCTCAGTCGCACACTATGGTCCATACTTAGAGGGCACTGATTAATGCACCTGTGTGGGACTTAAAAATTTAGGGGAACTGACTGGGAAAGGGGTCATGAACTTTATAATGCACAAAAAGGGGAGTAAAGAAAATTTTTGTGCATAATACACAAAATAGTACGACAATAGTAAATTTTTAACGATGCAACAGAAAAACTTTTGTAATTTGCTGCACAATTTTTAAAAGGAGGCGTAATTCAGTTGAGAGTGGTTTAAGTGGTCAGATGAAGAAATGAATTTAGAGACACCATTTTCAGAGACAGGGCCAATTATGAAACTGTCTGGGTTCCTAAAATACTTTGTTCCCATAGCAACCAAGGCCCCTTTTTCTTTTTCCAGAGCCGATTTGAAATTAAAGGGGGTGCTGCGATTGGTTCCCAGGACAAAAAAGTAAATTTTTTAGCCCAGACCGTTTTCATACTTTGGGGCTCAAGCAAAGTTTAAAGATACTTTATGAACTTTGATTTTATATAAAAAGGAGCTGTGACGTACCCTTTAATATCCCTGGATAATCCTTCGTTCCCTTTTTTTTTTTTTATTAGGTTTTAAAAAAAACAAACCAATAAAGGGCCCCTAAATAAGTTCTGTTAACGATGTTTCTCAGATCTTTTTTTTGATTTTTTTTTGGACCCAAAAAATGTGTCTAAAATGTGCATGTGATTTTCTTGGTTTCAAAGTAAAAAACGCATTCTGTTCGATAGTGATCGCTGAGCGGTTTAAATTGCCTTTTCGGATCAGTTTTAAGAATTGACATTTTAAATTTTCTTTCGTTTTACGCAACGAAATCCCCAAAAAAACAATGGGGTTCCCTTTTGGAGCCTAAAAAATGATCCAAAAGGCAACAAATTTTTGGGGCATTTGGATTTCTTTGGAACGAAAAGCATCCAAAAATGCATTGGATTCAAAAATTTTAAGTGTAAAACCTAAAAATTGCCCTAGAGGTTCTTCTTCTAGAAAACGTTTGAACTTAAAACCCTCATTCTATAAAATTTTTTTTTTTTAATTTTTCTATCACTTTCATATTTAATAATTCTTAGTCTTGCAGTTTTTTCTTTGGCCCCCTAAGGCCTTGTTTGACTGGTTTAAACACAGAGCTTTACGTAGCTTCATGACATAGGAGACTAAAGATGATCAGTCCCCCTTCCTTCTATAGGATGTTTTTAGTCATGCTCTTACCTGGGAAGAAGTCAATTGCAGGAAAATGAAAGGGTGAACTGTGACATCTCCTCTTGTACTGGTGGATCTTTTTTCTTTCACGGTTTTTGTTTGACCCTCTGTGCTATGGCGACAATGAAATCTCTCTACAAACAGGAAGTGTCAGCTATTAGGGTTTTGGCCAAAATGAAAACTGCGAAAATATTTAAAATGATCGGGAAAAATTTAAAAAAAAAAAAAAAAAAAATTTAAAAAAGTGAGTTAAAAAAATAAAAACATTTTTGATGAATTCCCTTATAGTTCCTTAAAAAAAATGACCCCAAAAGTTAAGCGAGAGGGGTTCTTTTTAGTTGCTCCAACTCTGGGAAGAAGTCCAAACAAGGGGAGTCTTTATT